>JAVRRR010000066.1:34777-49028 GCA_035927975.1 Rachicladosporium monterosium | reverse complement strand
GCTCTCCTGCTGTGGATGGTAGAGCCAACTGATCGTAGGATGTTGGCCGCTTTGGCGAAGGATATGGGGCGATCCCTCAAATCCATGTACAGTCGGACGACTTATCTCAAACCATTACTACACTCATTGGATACCTCATACTACAGATTGAGGAGCCGATCGCGTCCAGCAATAACGCCGCTTGAGGCGATGAGTGTCGTCTACCTCCGCGGGAAGGGGATACCGTGGACTGGGTTAGCCAGCCTCTTTCCGGAGCGATCTTTGCGGTTTCTGAGAAAGGGCTACTCCGTTATATGGCGTGCACGATACTCGGAATTTGTAATGACGGACCCAAGGACGTGGACCGAGGAAGAGCTCACTGCGGCTGTGAGGCGGTGCCCAGTACCTTTGCCAGCCGGCGCTCAAACGGAAGACGAGCCGAGCCCAACACCAACCGAGCGACTAAGCATTTCGAGGACTCGAAAAAGGTGGAACGACAAAGATCAGCGACTGGGTTGACTGCTGTTTTCGTAGATGGCAAGACAGTATCGACTGCATCTGCACCATAGCACGACGCTTGTGGAGATGGGGCGCATACAGGCGCTGGACTATGCTCCTGGCGCACTGCCGCTTCGAAGTAGGGTTTGAGGAATCTACTCGACACATATCGTTTGCAGGCTCATGCAAGGCACCGCGGACCCAGAGTGGAACTTGTTTCCCGCCGGATCGATTGGTACTATCGTCGCCACTTGTTTGCAGCACCCACGATTGCTCAATTGGAGCGTGTCGCGATGGAGATGATGTGTTGCCTCTGAGAGCTGTACCAAGGCTTGTAAGGCGATGGAGCTCGTAGTGGGACGCCGGTAGACAGAGTTCATCGATGACAGACGATCGCTCTCATGAAGGCGCGCTGGCAAAGAGATCTTGCCACGATGTCGTGGGCCGATGGTGTTCGAGCGCCGGCTGCTCAGTGGTGCGCTGGTGGACCCACTCACAAGTTGAAGCCAGGGCAGCCGTGCAGTCACGGTCATTGACAATCCGTCGGCGCCTCGCTTCGTGCATCATTCGATCACCTCGTGCACTCTCCGCGAGTGTGGGGAAGGTGACAATACCTGCAGTCTCATACTGAGCGGATGTAGAGCACAGGGCACGGAAGGCGAGACACAAGGGGTATCACTGTAGTCGACCTCTAGCTTGATGAATGGGCAGAAGACATCACAAGACAGTTGTTCAAAGTCCGTGCAGTCTTGGGAGCCATCGAAATTTTCTGCCTGAGGCCTCAACGCCGAATGTGCTTCACGTCACGTCAAGACGCGTTCGCATGTCTCCGCCAACCACATCATCCCGCACCAACGCCTTCGCAATGTCTGACCATGGCGATCCAGCCTATGACAACACACACCGTGCGTTCCTCCAATCTCTCCTTGCACGCCAAACCATCACCTTCGCCGAAGCGAAACCCATCCTCGCCGCCATTCAGACCGCGCAGACACCCAATCGCCCAACTCTTCCCGAAGATGTGTCACAGGCAAAATTCGAATACTACGTCGACGCGCTCAACACGCACATCTCGGCCTACGACTTCGAGATCAGGAGCACACACCATCAAGTCAGCAAAGAGCGGATCTATGCGCTGGTGAATACAACGAGCGATGCTCTGACGCAGATGGCTACGGTGCATACGCCCGATGAGATCGCATTCGTGAAGCGGGTCTTGGATGCCATGTTCGAGACGTACAACACGCAAGCAGCGGAGGTGATGGCTGTGACGAGCATGCAGGCGCTGAAATGCGCGAGACCGTCTCATAGCGAGCAGCAGCGGCGAGACTCGGGCAATCAGACACAGGTGGCGGCGCCGAGCGCGGCACTGACCGGGTCGCAGGCGCAGAGTGTCTTGGAGTTGATGGTGCAGGAAGGGTGGTTCGAGCTCAGTGCGAAGGGTTACCACTCGCTGTCCCCTCGCGCGCTCATGGAATTGCGCGGCTGGTTGGTTGAGACGTACAATGATCAGGGTGGCGAGGACTCTGATGAGGAGGACGACGAGCATGTGAAGATCAAGTTCTGCGCGGCGTGTCGCGAGATCGTGACCGTGGGACAGCGATGCACAGATTTGGGTTGTGGTGCGCGAGTACACAATCACTGCACCAGGAATCTGTGGAGGTCGCAAGGAGGGAAGGAAGAGTGTCCGACATGCAAGAAGGCCTGGACGGAAGCTCCGGCGGTAGGTGAGAAGGCAGCATGGCAAGGTGCTAGGCAGGCGACGAACGGTCCGAACGGCCGAAGGAGACGGAGTCCGAGTGATGAGGCTCAATCCGGTGCAGAGGAAGATTAGTCTGGAAGTAGGAGACTAGCGATTGTTCATAGCGAGGCGTCCGGCGTGCTAGCAGATATCCTTGACCCTGGAGCATGACCCCAGTCGAACGTTGAGAGATTTGAGTAGCTTTACTGAGCATCTACGTCAGCCTAGCAGTAAGCATGTAGCACAGTGCTCCACGCGCCACCACACCCTTGCCAGCAGCCGTATGCCGGACTGTCCCTCTGCTGCACCCCCGAAACCCTGGCCTTCCACCCATGTGCGCTCCAACTCTATCTGTACGACTTCTGGTACCGCGCGCGGGCACCAGGACCACCGAACTTCTTGGGCTCACACCGGCGGTTGTCGGCGACGAGGAGGGTGCGGTCATATGCGACGAGAGCCTGCTTCAGCTGGTTCTTGCTGTGCTCGTCGATGTACTTCTGGTAGTAGGCGATCTGTAGGTCACACGGGTCAGAGATCGCCATGTCTTCTAGGCTGGCGACGCTGAGATCGCGGTGCCAGCGCATGAGGGAACACGTACGATGCTCTTGGCGATGGCTTGTCGGATGGCGTAGATTTGCGAAGTGTGCCCACCGCCACGTACGCGGACTCGGATGTCGACATCGGCTGTGACACAAGGTATTAGCACGATTCATGCTCCTTCCTTTTCCCATCCATCTGCCATCGATGCCTCCCGCAGCACACGCGGTCTGCACCGTCCCATCGTCTTGCGCAGTCCATTCCTGGTGTCTCCCCCCTCCCCCCGCGATGCCCGTATCCAGCCTCACACGTACCGAATTTGTCCAGACCCAGAATGAGCACCGGCTCATACACCTTGAATCGCATAATCTGCGGCTCCACAAGTCCCAGCGGCTTCCCGTTGACTCTGATCAAGCCCTTGCCAGCTTTGCAGTGGGCGACCGCGGTGGCCGTCTTCTTCTTGCCGAAGCATTGAACGCTCTGGGGAGCCTGGGCCGACATGTTTGCGGTTGGTTGTCGACTCGATGATGGGTAGACGCAGTGCTGTTGTCGTCGGCGCGTTATGGCGAACTTTCAAGGTGGTGTGGTCGGCTTCCGGAATCTGTGTGGGACGCCAAGAGAATGATGACTGAGGCACCACTTTTCTCCTCATGCCAAACTTCACGCATGTCCTTCTCAAGCACTAACATAGGGTGTGGAACGACTTGACGAGTCGCGGCAATAATGAGCCGGCGTAGAACTATGGTGATATGGAAGGATCGAAGACCACACTCTTTGCATTCGGTTCCAACGGCTCTGCTCAACTCGGACTTGGCCACAACCACGACACAACGAGACCAGAACCCTCCAAAGTCTCCCTCAATTCGGTCAGACAGGTTGCAGCTGGCGGAAACCACAGTCTGATTTTAGGCAATGATGGCACAGTTGAGTCACATGGCAAGGACGGCCATAAAGAACGCGTTTGTACCTGCGACCCGTATCGGATCTCCCAGGTTTCCGCCACGTGGACAGCCAGCATAATTCTCAGCGATGACGGCAAAATCTACACTCGCGGTGAGGGCTCAAGTGGCGAACTGGGCTTGGGGGTAGGAACATCGTACGTGGCACAACCATGCGTAATCCAGAACTTCCCACCTCCTGGTACGGAAGTGGTCCAGATCACATCAAGTGTGAGCCACACCGTGGCCGTACTCTCTAATGGCGAGCTCTGGGGCTGGGGCAAGGGTCGTCACGGACAGCTTGGCGAGCCGGCTGAAGCCGTCTGGTCACCGCGACAGGTTCGGGATCTACCGTTCCCAGTGGTGAAGGCGGTATGTGGCAAGGACTTCACATGCGTCTTTGGAGACAGAGACAAGGGCTGTGTTCATATGATCGGACTCAAGCAACGTGATCGTTTCAATCTCGCTAGTAGCATGCCTCTCGCAGTGCCCGGCTGGAAGGACGTGGCTGCTTCATGGAGTAACGTCTATGTCGTGAGAGACAATGGCGAGTTGCTGGGCTTTGGCAGAGACGACCACGGTCAACTCCCTTCGCCGGGTCTTCCGCCCATCGAAGCTGTTGCTGCGGGAAGCGAGCACTGCGTCGCACTCACCAAATCTGGGAAGGTGTTAGCGTGGGGCTGGGGCGAGCATGGCAACTGCGGCGAGCCTACTGATGTGAATGGCGACGTCAAAGGTCGATGGAACGAGATCCGTTTGGCTGGCACAGTCGAGGCAGTCTTCGCCGGATGCGCTACAAGTTTCGTCATGATTGCTGCGCTTGCCACGCACGATAGCGAGCCAGGTTGAAGGGCGGCTGCAGTACATCTTACGATACTTCAGTCGAACATGCCATGCATCTGCGGGAATCAGTACAGCCTCATTCGGTCCTATGTAACCATGTGCTCACCTGCGATAGCCGCTGGGTCGGCTCCAAACCCTCCTGAGACGGTTCCGGATGCACTTGTGGTCTGGCCGCGGTACCGCTGTCTCGGAAAGTCTGCTGGCTCGGGTGCTCATTGTTGGCATCCCAACCAAGCATTTCTTCGGCTTCATCTTCCTCGTAGTTCAGCGGCTCCCACCTAGGATCCTCGTCACCGCCCGGCATGAATAAGCTCTCCGAGTCTGGATCAGATTCGACCGTTGATGGCTGTCGGACCGTTGCCTTGGCGCTGGCGCGCTGGCTCTGGCTCAGCAGAGGCTTGTTGATGCTGGGTCGAGGAGGTGGAGGCATCTCGGACGCGATCCGGCTTGTCGGCTGCGCCGGAGTCACTGATGGCTGCCTCGATGAACTCCTGTTCGATACGAAGTGCGGATTCGGTGTCGAGGACGCAGCACGCATGTCGCCGGTTGTCATCAGCGTGAACTCACTGTGCATGCCGAGGTTGTGGTAGTTGAACTGGAGAGGTCGTGTCGGAAAGGAGAAGTGAGCCGAGATGGAGGCTCGTAGCGTGTCCGCGTGAGTCACAATGGCCCTGAAGTCTTTGACGCTGATGACGATGTGCATGTCTTGTTGCATGTGGAAGTCTTCGAAGTCACTGGTGTGGAGGGAGATCGCCGTCTCGAGCGGGTGCTTAAGGGCCTCTGTATGCCATGTTAGCCGAACGACCTCATCTAGGTGAGATTGCACACTCACCCGTGCCCGCTGCCACTTTCTCGGTGAAACTGGTGAATATCGCTTTGCCCTCCTGTGCCAGAAGATCAAGCTGCTCGGTCTTGGGTCCAAAGTATTCGATGTACTCCCTGAGTATTCGGGACGAGATACGCCAGCCTTGAGTCGCTACAGTGCGGTCGAAAAGTGCATGCATGACTTCCACGGATTCATATGTGAGGCGGTAGAACTTTGTCACTCCTGCGGCGGGTTTCGTTAGTATCTAACCATAGATGTGGCTCTGAAATGAGAGCACACACCGTGCTTGCAAAGCATCTTTACGATCAATCGGCATTGTGTTCTGTCAAGTTGATCCTGGATGCTCACGTCGCATCGTTCGATCGCAGACTCGCGGCCCCGTCCTTCGTTCGATCGCCCCTTAAAGACAGATTGCAGAGCCTGTATGACTCGTCAACGTCAAAGTATCATGCCTTTCACGGGTATTCTGACCTTGTTGAGTAATTGGCATGTAAAGCGGTCGCCCGTTTCAGCGCTGCTGCTCGCACTGAAGTGGTAGTCGATGAAGAAAGTCCTCGCATCAAGCGCAAATGCCGCGTACGCTGTCTTGGATAGGTTCAGAGCAGTAATAGTGAGCTGTCGTACTATTAGCGATGGGTCTTTGAACAATGACTACTGTAGCGACCTGCCTTGTCCTTTCGTGCCTCGAGCGAGACGAATTCGCCGAACTTTGCTAGACAGACCAGGGCGTCATGAAACCTTCCAGTAGCCTCGGGAGTCAGCGAGAAGCTCAACACTGTCATTGTCTCTCGTGTGGCCTGTTGATGCGTGGATGTTGGAAGTTCGCTTGGCGCGTCTTCTGATCGGAACGCGTTCAGCTTTCACGACGTCACCTCCACTCCCTTGACAAGAATAACAACATTCACCAACATCATTAATCAGTAGACTTCCTAGAGCCACCCTCATCGACCGGTCTCGCCCGTCTCCAGAAGGTGTGTATTGACATGGCTTCAAGCCTGGCTCCCCCGCTGCCAGCGGACCTTTTCCATCTCCTGTCGACAGAGCTGGCCCATCGACTCGACTTCGCGACGTTGTTCAACTGTGTGGCGAGTAGCAAATATCTGGGCAATGCCGGCAGCGTCTCGGCACTGTATCGGTACGTTTCGTAGACTGCGACCTCCACATATACATTGACGTTGTGTGCAGCATCAGTCTCGGCGATCAGTCTCCCTCCAGGAGCAATGTGATGGACAACCTTTCACCCGCAGAATCAGACATAGCGTTGATGAGGTGGTCCATACTGTGGCGAACCGTCATCTTATCTGCGCTGGGCAAGACCATGTACCCATACTGCCGCCACTTACGAAGTCTGGACCTCCGAGACTTCAGTGCGCTGCTTGACCGCCTCGACGAGACAAGATCTCGAAAGGTGGCGAAGCAATTTTTTGACTCGCATTTGTCCAGTTTCCATCATGTTTTGCAAACTACCGGCAAGTATCGCACGACTCGACTGAACTCCGATAGGATACTGGCCGAAGTGGGCGACATCATCACACAGCAGGCGCCGTTGCTGGAGGGAATTGCGGAGCCATCGACCTCTGACGTGCTGTCCAGTACCTTGCCTGCCTGGGCGCCTCGACTCACTCATCTCCACGAGCTGGAGCTTTGGGACGGCAAAGCGCTGGAAGACGAGCACTTGCGGAAGCTTCTGCATACTCACTGTCCCAAGCTGAACAGATTGAGGATGTACCGCTCCTTAGCAAGTGTTCCGGATATGTCGATTGCGGCGTTCATATCTGGCATGCCGCAAGATGCATTGAGAAGCTTCGAAAACATGGACACGAGCGGCATAGGTCCCCAGACTTGCCTTGCGATCAACGGACATGGCCGAAGCCTCACATCACTCAAGCTTGCTCTCGAGGAAGATGAGATACTTGGACTTGGCTTATTACAGAGCTGCACGCAGTTGGAGACTCTGCACATATCCACGCTGCATATAACGGCCCTGCGGCCGTCGATCGACCTGAAGGCCACACGGAATGACGTGTATCTGGAGATCGTGGACTGGCTTCGACAATGTGCGCAGCTTACGGAAGTCTTCTTCAACGATGTAGTATCAGCACCCGATCTACTGCTCCCGATCCTGCTGAACGGAGACGTAAAGCTTCATACACTGGGCATCAAGGCAAAAGAAGGGTCGATGTATCTGGCCAAAGACCAGCACGACTTCCACAGTGCTTTGAGCACCCAATCGAGCCTCAAGCATTTGGATATCTGCGCAGACCCGGTAGGTCGAGTATTGATGTCGCTCGAAGCACTGGCTAATCGCCGCATTTGTGATCTAGGACATCATGACGAGGGACGATAATCACGATATAGAGATCGTCCTGAATTCACTCTGTCACTTGACGGAACTGCAGACCCTTCAATTATTTCGCCTGTCCCACTACTTCACCGATGAGCACATCAAGCTTCTTGCTCAGCACCTACCACGTCTGGATACACTGTACATCGGTGGATATGGCATTACTGATGATGTATGGAGCTCTGTCGGCACGCTGAAGCATCTCAAGTCCATTACCTTCGCTGGCAACACCGCATTTACCAGTGATGGGATCCTCTCGTTCATAGAGAAGCTGGGCGAAGGTAACATCGGCCTTGTCCTGTCAGTTGAGATGGCAGATCCAGATACGATGATCCCGGAGGAAGTCCAGGAGTCTCTTCGCGATGCGCTTGCCACGAGCGTGAACGGTCGGTTTGAATATCAGCCGTCAAGAGGTACGGTCCTTACATTGCCATGATGTCGTGACGTATGCTGACTCGATCAGATCCCAACGTACCCGAATTCGATGAAAGCGATTCGGATTGATCTTTCCCTGTGTACAGCCGGACTCGCCCACGGTAGCAAGAGTGACATACACTCCAGTCTACAAACTGCTCTTTTGTGTCACATGAGTCGATCGATGCGACATGACGTCACCTTCAGAACCCGATATTCATCTTGAGGGAGTCTCAATCCCGGCGGAATCTCACGATGAAGCGGATACTGGTTGTTGCTGGCAGCGACAGCTCTGGCGGAGCGTGAGTCCCACGTAAAGAAGCGGTCGCTGGGCTTGGAGCTGACCTCCGCCGTGCAGAGGGCTCGAAGCAGACCAGAAGGTGATAGCAGCTCATGGCTGCTATGCTATGACTGCGACGACAGCGTTGACTGCGCAAAATACTCGGGGTGTCTATGGGATCCATGAGGTACCTTCGGAGTTTGTGCGGAAGCAGATCAGCGCTTGTGTAGAAGATATTGGCGTAGACGTAGTGAAGACAGGTACACATCGTCTTCAACTCTGCGAGATGCCACGCTGAAGATCTCAAGGTATGCTTGCTTCGGCGGGCACGGTCAGCATCGTCGCTGATGCGCTGCGCGAGTACTCCGTCAAACTTGCGATCGTTGATCCGGTTATGATCGCTACAAGTGGCGCACGATTGCTACCCGAAGATGCCGTCAAGACGCTGTGCGAACGGCTGTTGCCCAACACGTTCATCGTGACGCCAAACATCCCCGAAGCCAGGCTCATGCTCGAGAAGACCGGAAGGCAGCCCGTCTCGCTGCACGATGTGGAGGGCCTGAAACAAATGGCTCGCGCGGTGCATGAGCTAGGCCCGAAGTATGTACTACTGAAGGGCGGCCATCTCCCATTGACTGCGGATCGCAAAGTAGCCGGGTCGGAAGACCAGAAGAGTCTTGTTGCCAACGTGCTGTACGGAGACGATGTGAACGAGGTGTTCGAGCTCGAGTACCAGCACTCTCGGAACACGCACGGAACAGGATGCACGCTTGCCTGTACGCTTGGCCACAGACTCCGGCAATAGGCATGACTGACCTGCGTCCAGCTGCGATAGCTTGCCACCTAGCTAACGGAGCCGGAGTCGCGAACGCTGTACGATCTGCGTGCCGGTATGTCGAAGCGGGCATCAAAATGAGCGTCAATCTGGGCAAAGGCTCCGGTCCACTGAACCACTTCCACTCCATGCAGATATCGCCGTTCCCGCCGTAAGCTTATGCAAGCAGTATTGTGCCGTTCACCTCGCTGACGGGTGGCAGAGGCGGCTTCGTGGATTACGTGCTTCAGCGAGAGGATGTCAAGGTAGCATGGCACGAGTACACGCACCACGAGTTCGTGCAGAGGATGGGAGATGGCACGCTCTCGCCGGAGACATTCAAGTCCTATATGATACAAGACTACCTTTATCTGGTATACCGATGCTTCATCTCCAGTCTGAACCTTGCTGACTGGAACAGGTTCACTTTGCCAGAGCCAACGCACTCGCTGGCTACAAAGCGAAAGCGATAGACGACGTTGCTGGCGTACGTCGACTCTGGAAGTACAGCGAGCATCCGCTGACACCGGACAGGCGGCCGCCATTGTGACACATATCAGGAACGAAATCGACCTCCATATCGACGAATGCAAGCAATTCGGGCTTTCGCAAGCGGCCATGGATCAATGCGAGGAGAGCGAAGGTAAGCATCCTGGAGCACAGGACACCTTGACCAGCTCTGATTCCTTCAGCCTGTACGGCCTACTCGCGGTACATCCTTGACATTGGCCACTCGGAAGACTGGCTTGCTCTGCAGGTCAGCCTGTTACCATGCTTACTTGGGTACTGGGTTATCGCACGGAGATTGCATGGCCTCCAAGCTTCGCTAAAATCGCCAAATCGATATGCGACTTGGGTCGACAACTATGTTGGCGAGGACTACACCGCAGCTGTCGCCAAGGGTCGCGGTACGTATCACTGTTGCTCGATGCAATACCGGTAATGTATGTCACTGACTTGCAAGAAGCTCTGATCGAGAAGCACGCTGCAAAGCAGTCGCCAAGCCGTGTGGACGAGCTCGTGGCCATCTTCATCCGTGCAACTAAGGTCAGCACCAGTCCTGCTCGCATCTCGCACTCCTACTAACACTCCCGGCAACAGTTGGAGACCGGCTTCTGGAACATGGCGGCAGGAGCGTAGACCCTGGGAGACAGCATTCGTCACGACCTTGGCCCGGGAACCGTGCCCGAAAGTTGATGATCGATCGCAGTCAGACCGTGCTCCCATAGCTCCGTGGGATGGCCATGTCGACTATATAGCTAGACGTAGATGAGTTCGCGCTCCCTTCTGTCTTGATATGAAGCTCCGATGCGGGCCCTTCGAGAGCGTCGAGCTCCTCCGCCGCTGCGGTGACCCCTGAGCAGCCACCGTTCATCAATCAAGGATTCGCTACAAGATCCGTCTCGCAAACAAGGCCCAAATATTGCCCGTTGTTCCAGCGGCATGATGGCCAATGACGCATCAGTATGATCGGATCCACGAGCTCTCCATCTTCTCCCAACCTTCACGGCAAGATATATGTCGTCTCCGAATAGGCATTTCGAAGCTCAGCGGAAGCAAGGCCGGCAAGCAATGCCACTTCACACCCGCGATCCGTCGCGGTATGACTCTTTGCAAATGGGGAAGTGAAATAGTAATATATATAAAATAGTGTTGATGGACTGCGTACTCGCCGTTTGACAGCTCTTTCGTACGTGCCGTGATGCCCAGGAGACATGGTCCCGAGAGATGCGGTTCTTCACACGCTGCAACACACACACACACACCCGGTAGCAGTCCTCATCCCAAGCATTTGAAACCCATCAAATGGCAAACCCATCGAGGTGAAGGTCTCAATGCTAGTGTCAAGCTACACTCCCGCCCCGCCTCCGCCTCCGCCCTCGAATATCGCCACCCTCATCACAAGCGTGCTCGCTCGCTCCCTCGCTAGCCTAGCGCTTGGGGAGCGGGAGGGTTTTCGCCACTTGCGCTGTGTAACCTTGGGGGCAGTCAGCACTACGATTACCTTAGTTCTACTCTATCTCACCGGCACTTGAGCGATAGCGTGGGCGTTAGCCGCCGTTTTGGTGTGGTGCCCAGATCCCGCTAAGGTAGCGATCCATGGCGTGCGTGCGTTGGAAGCGTGGAAGCGGCGTGCGTTGCATGGGTGCGGTTTCTGGTATCTGGGAGCGGAAGGTGATTGGAGCGCGAGATGGGGAGCTTCAACATCTGATGGAGTCGGGTGTGAAGAAGATGACTTTGCGCGACATGATGCTAAGGACTGATTGATGGAGGGTTGAGGACTACCAAAGTGCGCAAGAGGCGTACACCTCGGCGCGCGATACGACTGCTTGAAGTACTACAGACGTCGCCCTCCCTGAGCGTCTGACCCTAAAGAGTCAAGCAACGCGATCTGCCTGGGTATGAATCTAATGTAGCGCCTAGAAGAAG
The DNA here is from genome assembly GCA_035927975.1 of Rachicladosporium monterosium. Classification (NCBI taxonomy): domain Eukaryota; kingdom Fungi; phylum Ascomycota; class Dothideomycetes; order Cladosporiales; family Cladosporiaceae; genus Rachicladosporium; species Rachicladosporium monterosium. The sequence goes on along the minus strand of JAVRRR010000066.1, from coordinate 37,384 downwards.
CGCATACGACACACCGCAAGCCACCCAACTCATCCTGATAGTGAGCTCTCGCCTGTATTGTCACCGGAGCCGTGCCGGATGTATGCCGGTAGAGCCGTCCGTAAAGGCATGCCCATGCTTCCCAGACAGAGCAGTACACCGCCTCGAGACTTCCGCGGTCCTTAATACGGTCGCCGCCACCCCAGGATGCAGAACGACGATGATCATCTCCGCCGATGTGCTCTCCCGTGCGACAATGCTGTACCGCCCAACGGGATATGGCGACGCTTATTGTTGCTGGTACGACTGGCCCGGTCCCTGCTCATTGTCTTCGCGGGAATCAGTACTCGACTCGCTGCGGAGAGTTCTGCACTCACGCACGCTGCTGGTATTGGAGGCCGCCTTGCGCGTACGGACTTTGTGGGTAGCCTTGAGCACCATAGCCGTATTGAGGTGCGCCATCAACCTGTTGCGGCTGCGATGGGTGCTGGTAGCCTATTGGAGGGAGCTGCGGGCCCGCGCCCATCTGTGGTGGCATCATGTGTTGTTGATACTGTGGTGCTTGCGGCTGAGGCTGACTGGTGTCCTGCCCGTTCCGCGCGGCCTCTTGGCGCTGGCGTTCGTCTTCTTGCTTGCGCTGGTTGTCCTCTTCCTTCTTCTTGGCTTTCCAGTCCTTGCGGATCTCTTTGAACTCTATGAAAGGATGCGTCAGCAAGGGTCAGCATCAGCGTGCTCGCATGCAAGGGGTGCTTAGTGCGCGCTAGAGTTGTGCTTGGGCGGTCTAATGCTAGCGGCCGCGCCAAGAGCTTTACTATACCACTGGTCGCAAGCCAACACAAGTGCCGGAGCTAGATCGACTTTGAGGTTTACGAGTAATGTTTCCAAACGCGCGATGTCCTGAAGACCTACCTTCCGGTGTTCGCTTCGTACCATGCCCTTGCATGGTGACGTGTGCGTTCAAATGATTCAGAGTGCCATACGCCTTCTCACATCCATTCCACCCGCATTTGTACATGCGCTCAATCTCTTCGTAGCGCCTCCTCGGGCGCTTGTGCTGCTGCGCTCCGGGTATGGGCACAAAGGAGTACACTGTAGAAAGCGGATGACCACCCTGCGCCCAGTTAGAAGCCTGTGGATACACGGCGTGCGGCGCGCTACCCACAGCTGGAGGTCTTGGTATGTGCGCGACTGAGCCCTGGACCGCGCCAGCGGTGGTTGCGGGCGAATGTCCGTAGGCCATTGGTTGTTGGTATTGTCCTGCCCACTCAGGCCTTGCCGGGTACATTGGCTGGGCGGGATACTGTTGCATCTCGTGCTGCGGTGGATACGGCGAGTATCCATGGGGAGGGTAGGTAGGGCTTGATTGCGCAATCGATGGATCTATTGGTACATCTCCGTCAGAACTGCTGTTGTGCTTCGAGTCATCGTTGCGCGTTGTGCCATCGGGCATAGACTGAGACGGACTTGATGTTTGCGCCATGCCCGCGTGTGCGCCTTGGCTCACAGGGTAGCGTTGTTGTTGTTGACCTTCGGCGTACGAACGCTGGATGTACTCCGGGAACGAGCCAGAGCGCGCCGACTGCGGTGGCAGGCCGTACTCCGAATTCGGCGTAGCGGAAGACGAGAAGTTCGATGACTTGTAGTCCGGGCCAGGCTGGTATTGCACAGCAGACGCTTGATCTGCAGGTGACTGTTCAGACTGGTTCCCGCTGTATGGCGCGTACGGAGAGTTCAAACCTGACTGCGTATACTCCGGCTGCCGACCATCCATTGATCGTGGACGGCCTTCTTGCAAGTGTGTTGATAGTATCGCGCTTAGCGAGACGTCGTTTTGATTCTGATTAGGCGAGGTAGTGTACACTCTGGACATGCTACACCTGCAGCAGCTGGGTACGACGTAGCGCGAATGGCTCCAACCAAGGGACCGCTGACAGCGCGCCGGTGTATACAAGTGCCCGCTCGAGGGACGACCGGAGAAAGCCTCTTGTTTTGATCCAGCAAAGCGCGTGGCCCCGTAGCTCGAGCGCGGATGATGTGCAGGACAACGTCAAGCGGGCTCCACTCCAGTTCTTCTAGCGCAGCCGACTAAAGCGATGCGGAAGTCCCTTCTGCGCTTCTTCTGGAGGTTCCCGATAATTATTACCGGTAAGAAGCTGAAGTCGATTACAGTCTAGTCTGTGATGCAGGCGCCGACGCGGTACTGGTAAACCGACAGAATGTGCGATGCTAGTTGGAAAGGCGGATAGCGCGGGTTTTAAGCGTCGCGACCAAGCCGAGGTGGCGCGCTTGCCCTGAAAATAGTGCGGTGTAGAGGCCCGATATGGCTCGTGCAATCATGACGGTGAGGTAATTGCAACGGACCTTGGCGATCGTTTTAGCTGCCGGCGCGGGCAGGCGAGGTGAGGGAAAGCGTGGAGGTCAGACTTTGCGAAAGTGCAGGGTTCTCGGCGTGGGCGAAGCTGCTACGATCACGAGCCGAATGCAGGTCACGGTAGCGGTCGCAAAGCAGCAGACTGATACGTAAGCAGAGGCGCGGTGCTCTTCGCACGCGTGGAGCGCGCACTGCCTCGGCTATCGCTGAAGGTTTGGTGAAAGAGCGACAGCACAGCAAATTGCGCTTCTCGTACA
>JAVRRR010000647.1:0-10750 GCA_035927975.1 Rachicladosporium monterosium | reverse complement strand
CTCGGAAGCTTTTCGACGAGTGACAGCGGTCCAGTGCGGGCCGCGCCATGCGTATGATTGAACTTAATTGGCGGAGGGCAGGGCAAGCGAGCGAGCTTCTCGAAGGCGCCAAAGTTACTACCACTCTCTTGAAGGAAATGCCGCGGCGACCAGCAATAGGCGTCGGATTGGAAGTTCAGTTGCTGAAGTTGACGAGTGCTCGGTGATAGCAGGTTCCACAAGCAAGTGGTTCTGCAGGTCTGGTCGACTCTTGGCTGATGCCGAATGTTGACCGTGAAAGTAGATTCTACCGATGTATGCTCCGCTGAAGTGTTTGAGTCTGGAGGAAAGTAGGAAGGGCGGGAAGCATCGATCGGGCATGCAGATGGTACTTGTTCATTACTCGGCGATTGCGCGCTAGGGCGAGAGAAGCGTTTTCGGCCTTCTAAGGCCTGTAATGCTTGTCTTCAGCTATGCTTCTCAGACAGTGATCTTTCACGGTAGTGCTCCCAGGCGTCCGAACCACTTGACCCTTCCGCACAGAGACGTTGGAACACATCCACTCAGCAGTTCATACTGTCGTCACGTTGACGAGGCCCAACGCCATCTCTGTCCGCTCTTCGCGCATTGGCCCTAAACGACCAACCTTTAGCTTTTGCATGCCTCGGAAAACTTTGACGAACGAGGAGAATGGTATCGCGAGCGTCCGGCAGAGTACGTGACAGCGTTCGGCACGTCTGCCTCGCGGTTTCAGTCCGAGCGCGCGAGGAGGGGCCATGCCGGAAAGGGCCTAGCGAACATCTTGGGGCGGGGTCTTCGTGGAATACGTTGTTGCGTTGCGCGAATGACCTCGGGATTGAGATCGGAAGTGCCCGATCACACGAAGGCCGAACACATGGCTCATCACCTGTGGACCGACGCCAGTTTGTGACCTTAAGCACGCAATGGCCACAATGCTCGTTAGGACTCTCCCGACATTCACTGGCATGTTTGGCTGCGGGTCAGAGAGGATACCGCCATAGTGGGCGCTCAAGATGTGAATGGGAAGATTCGGGTGCGACTGTGCCAGCTTCTCCACCAACTTATTTTCGAAGGGTCGATAGATCGAGTCCCAAAGAGCCTTTCCCCGAGAAACGATCTGATCTGCGTTTGCACTGGTGAACTGGCGGGATTGTTTTGTCGACATGGCGCGGCTGACTTCCACGGGTAGACCTTCCATGAATGCTCCTAGACAATTGATTGTGCGAGGGATACCGTTGAAGCTGATGCATTTCAGTCCGACCTCCCGCATGAGCTCCGCTGTTTGGACGAAGCTCCGCGCATTGGTATGTCCTTGTGAGACTTTGAAAAGTTCCAGCAGTGATTCAGGCGAGTTCATAGTCATGGTCGCTGCAGTCTTTCCCAAATATCAGCGTCATCCCTCTGGACATTCTCCCAGTGTTCCCATGACGTACTGACATAGTCAACCAAGCGGGCATACTAACACCTTGCCCGGCACCATTCTGGGCTACCCCTCTATAGATTGCGACGATATTCCGAGGAGCGCGCGTAGTTCCGGCTCGGGCATGCGGCGCGCTGATGAGAGCCTTCAAGGAGGGTGAAAGTTTTGACATTGCGACAGACGATGGTATTCTCTACTCTCAGACAACGTGAACAATCATTTATGGCTATAAAGAACCCTTTCGCGAGCGGACTTTGCACTTGATGATTTCGGCGATTCCGGCGGTTTCGGTTGCCACCGCTGTATATCATCCTCCATTTAAGATGCCCGATGGTGGTCGGATCCTTGCTAGCGGCGCTGATATCAGCCACTTGCAGCGCCGTGATCTCTGGAAGGAATAGAGGTGTCCACATAGAAAGGTCTAGCCATCCCCAGATGTTCCGCAGACAGATACGAACACAGCATCTGGATGATCAGAGACTCGCTAAAACTGAAGCGTCATGCCTTACAATCTTGGCAAACATGGAAGGTCCGACGTGATGGCAGAACAGATCCAGGATATTACGTTGAGTACTAAAGTGGGAAACTCTTTGACCGAGCCGCCGTCTTTCGATGTTGCAGCAACAACAAAGACACTGTTGTGGAAGTTAGACACCAGGTACAACCCACCTCTCGTAAGCTCATCCAGTGCTGACCACGGCGCAGGGTCCTCCCTGTCCTTGCGCTCCTCTTCCTCTGCTCGTTCCTCGACCGCACCAACGTCGGAAATGCCAAGATCCTCGGCCTCGAGAAGAGTCTTCACATCAACGACCACCAGTACGCCTCAGGCCTGGCAATCTTCTACGCCTTCTATATTGCCAGCGAGCTTCCCAGCAATCTGGTGCTGAAGAAGGTGTCCCCACAGATTTGGTTACCATTCCTGACAGCCATATGGGGCATCATCGGCATGTGTCTTGGCTTTGTACAGAACTACGCTGGGTTCCTGGTTGTGCGCGCGTTTCTTGGACTAGCTGAGGGCGGCTTGCTACCTGGCATGGTCCTTTACCTCTCTGGACTGTACACGCGTGGTGAATTAGCTCTCAGGATCGGCCTCTTCTACACTACAGCATCGCTGTCCGGTGCTTTTGGAGGCTTGCTCGCTCGCGGACTCTCGGCTGTTGGTCCTCAAGGCAGCATTGACGCTGGCTGGCGTTGGATTATGATCGTGGAGGGCCTGCTGACCTTTGTGGTGGGAGCGCTCGCCTACTTCATCCTGCCGAACAGCGTTTCTGAAGCACGATTCCTGACGACAGACGAACATGAATGCGCAGCATACCGCTTAGCGAACGATTCGCCTCGCGGGGTGTTACCAGGCAGCCCGTGTACTGGGCCAGAGCGCTTCCAATGGTCAGAGGTCCGCCGCGGTATCATCAACCCTCAGCTTTGGTTGTCAGGCACGGCTTATTTCAGTATCCTCGTCGGACTGTACTCCTTCGGCCTCTTCCTACCAACAATCATCGCTGACCTCGGCTACACCGCCAATGAAGCCCAACTGTGGTCTGTGATACCATACGCCGTGGCCTCAGTCGTCACAGTCATTACAGCGATCGTCTCGGATCGGCTGCGCCTGCGCGGCCCAGTGATACTTGCGACACTTCCTATCGCCATAATCGGCTATGCCGTCATCGCCAACACCCATTTAGACTCGGTGAAGTTCGGCATGACCTTCCTCATGGCAACCGGTCTGTACGCGAGCGTACCTCCAATCCTGGTCTGGATCTCCAACAACTCAGCCGGCCACTACAAGCGAGCCACGACCACGGGCATGCAGCTAGCCATAGCCAACTGCGGAGGCTTCGTAACGGCCTTCATCTATCCGTCGAGCCAGAAGCCACAGTTCTACCGGTCCCACACCATCGTTCTGGGGTTGTTGTGCTATGCTTGGGTAGCGTGAGTTGTCAGGACTGACTTAGTCTTCGATCTACAGAGCGCTAACCGCTACAGTATCCTTGTAAATGTTGTATACTGCGCGAAGGTTAATAGAGACAAGGCAGCCGGAAAGTATGTCGAATTTCATGGTTCCGAGGATGACCGAGAGCCTGAATTCAAGATGATGCTATAGCTTTATTTGATGTTCTGAAGGGAGTGTGTAGAGGGAATTTATGTAGTCCCTACTGGGAGTGCCTCTTGAAATCCTACACCGTTCCGCTCTGTCGTGGTTTCCACAGTTCAGATTGGAGTCTACTGGGCGTGCTGGGATTGTATGTGTGAAGAGCTCACCAGTCTCAAATGCGTCGGCTATGGTTCCTGAAGTCAAGCCGCGGCGTGTCATTACTTCCACGCAAATTTCTCCAACTTGATAGGGTCTGGGACCCGAGAAATTGGCATACCCTGAAAGAAGGCTTGTCTTTCGTGACAAGAGCTTCATTGAGCACTCCAGCTCCGCTTCGACGGGTCGAACCACGCATTAGAGCGCAGCAGCTGATATGGAGGCTGCTTTGTCTAGCATGCGCAAATCACCGATGATACCAAATTTCATCCGTGCGAGGAGCCAGGTTCGTTCAACAGCCACCTCTCTCCCCTCATATATCCTGGCCAGCTCTGGGGGTCTAGATCCTGCAGCGCTTCCATGGTGATCGGGCTCGTAGATACTGGGGCTGGTGTCGTGGTTGAATATTTGGCTAGTTGAGCTTGCAGTGACTGCACTCGATCTTCTAGCTCCGCAAGACGTGCACGTTTACGCTCACGACAATGCAGCTGGTTACGACGAACGCGAGCAAGGTGCTCTGGCTACAACGAGGGTTAGTCTCTTGATGTGAGATGGCGATGATAATAGTGGTGCGAAAGTTATATCGCGCACCTTTGTCTTGGCAGACACTATGTAGTCCGACATTAGCAGGGCCTTATCCCTGTACGGAAGAGGTGCTTCTATTATGACATTGACAAGAGTCGTTGTGAAAGGAGTCTTGTCTTGGCAATGACATAATAGCCGACGCCAGACGACTTCAACTCAATCTCCTCACAGGCTCGCAGCGATGCATGCTAGCAAACTTACTCAATGTTTTTGTCTAGGAACCTAATCAAACGCGGATATGTACTGTGCGATGTTGGTTACCGGCGATCCTCAAAATCTTGCAAACTATTGATCCTTCGTGTCACTCGCTCAATCCTGACCGGCCACCATCATGATCATCATCATCCTTGCAGAAGTCAGCCCGCCTCCGTGCGCACTACACCTTCACCTTCTTCAGCACGTCTTTCGTCTTCACTTATCGCATCCTCGGTGCCACCCTCATTGTGGTACTTCTGAGCAATGTACTCAAGGGACTCGCGCTTCGTCTCTGGGATCAGGAGAGTCGTGCCGAGGCCGCAAACCACGAAGGCAGCAAAAATCTGCATGACATGATTGAGCCAGTCGTTGGTCCCACCCTGTTCTTGAGAGGCCCAACCAATCCCTGGGCGATGACTGCACCAAGTTTGCCTGCACCAGCAGAAAGCCCATGGGCTGTCGAGCGGAAGCTTGTAGGGAACATCTCTCCGGGGATTAAAGCAATGTCAGTGCCCGCGTTGGTCGGACTTGTGGTGCGGTATCTCACCAATGAAGGTGGTCGAGTTGGCTCCGAAATTCGAGAAGAACTGACATAGCACATAGAGAGCGAGAAGCGAGCTAGACGACAGGTTATGGTAGGCAAATTTGATGATGCAGAACAAGACCGTCAAAATGGCGGAACTGCCAAATTGTATGGGCCAACGATCAAGGGTATCGATTGTCGCAGCTGAGAACCAGTAATCTGGGATGTTTCCTCCAAGGGCCAGGATGAGACTACCCACTGCCGTGTTCTGCAGGCTATGGTACACAATCTTGGCCGAGGAAAATCCAATGGCACTTAGGATTGCCGAGTTGTTGAGCCCCAAGCCCCAGAAAGCAATATCGATGAAGAACTAAAATCCAGCAGTCCCAAGCAGGATCTTCCCGTACCTCCACTGATTGAAGTGACGGTAGAAGTCCGAAGGCGGCGCCTTCGGGCCCGAATTCTTGCGACGCAAGCTAAACGCAACTGCCGTTTCGTGTGACACACTGCCCTTGCGCTTCCCGGGGAGATAGGCTTAAGCATCTGCGCAGGCTTTCTCCGCGTCCAGTAACAGATCCAGAGTAATCGCGGCGTCTCTGGGATTACTTAGGCGAAAGTAGAGAGCAGCAAGCGCCGGCAGGGTACCAAAAGACACGATGGTACGCCAGGTCTTGTCAGCAGCTAGCCTGCAGTCCGCGTCACAAGTCGTGGGAGAGCCGGCGCCAATGAGGCTTGCTTGGAAACATCGTGAACGAGTCAGCAGAGCGTATGAAAGACGCGGCAGCGATAATGCAGTGCTCAGCAGAGCTGCTGGGACGGAGGGTGAACGGCTTTGGATCATCGGATGGGAAGTCGCGTAAACGTCCTCGGTATCCCTCAGAGGACGATCGTGCATGAGATGTTGTGCGTCATGATTTCTGTAGAGTACAGGCACAGCAGAATGTATAGACTTTAAGGAAAGCTCTCCCATGGCTCCCGACCCCGTCCCCCGAGCTCACGTACGTGCACCGCCGTTGCGACCTACGGCTCGTGTCCTTCTGGCACGGATTGAAGGGCCCTTGCAAGCTCGTCCGGCGACATCTGACGTCCCCATTGATGATGCATCCTATTGAGACGTTGACCGTCAGTGTACTGCAGCGCGCTAGAAGGTAACCCACGTACCTTGTGACGGTCTGGCTTACGGGCTCATCGCTTGGCTCGCACGAGCAGCACCGCGTCGTTTGTGCTTCTGTGGATGGTAGGAACACAGTGGAAGAATCTGCCCGGAGGAGATCTGGCCAGTCCTGGCGAGGAAAGTCTCGACCGAGAGAGGCGATAAAACTCTCGCCAAGATAGCCGACAATATTGCACATGGGATAGGCTTTGCCGTGCGTGTCGCTATCCTTGGCCTTGCCGTCATTGCCGACGAGTGCGCGCAAGTCCAGAGGCTCGAACAGCTCAGCAGCGCTGGGCAAACGAAGGCGAGGGACGAATTCGGTGAACCAAACGTCGGATAGGCATTCGCCTGCGCTTGGTTGGCTGCTTGCATTGTTGTTCAGCATGGATGAGAGGAGCGCTACGCCAGAAGCTGAGATGTGGCACTCTTTCAAGGCCGCCTTGCAGTCCCAAGTCTTGAGGTGTGCAGCAAAAACCGGGTAAGGTGCAATCTGTTTGATCGGCCATATCATCGTACCGCAGTCCCTTCAGGCACTCAAGCGACATGTAAGCGGGCGTGCCTTGGACGAAGCAGTCGGGACCGCCCGGCCGATTGCCGATGATGAAGTCCTGCGCGTGCGTGAAGTCTGCCAGTTTGCAGTACGGGGTTATGTCACTGTCGTCAAACTCGAAGACAAGCACATTGGAGGGGCTGATGTCCCCGTGAATGATGTTCATATCATGCAGGTGCTTAGTTGCCTTGATTATCTGAAGGGTGATCTCCTTGGCGGTCTGTTCCTTGTTGCAGGGCAAGCTGTCGAGCGAGCGGCTGTAGTACTCCAGGAGAGTCCCATGAGCGGCGAACTCCAGCACTAGCAGTGTTGGATGAGGTTCAGTGGGGTACTCGGCGTGATCGAGGAGCTCGACAATGTTAGGGTGTGGGTTTCGCCTGAGCCGTCGCCTGATATCGAGTTCCCGACTTTTGTCCTCCACCCTTGAGAGCTTCACAGGGGGTGACACTCCATCCGTAATGATCTTGACCGCAACAAACCTACCGGTTTGAGACTCCGTCGCCATTCTCACAGTCGAGTACCGTCCACGACCCAACTGACCAGTAATGTTGTACTTCTTTCCGGTCTTCCACGGTATGTCAGAAACTCGCACCCGGGATGACTGTGGTCCCGCAGACGCGGGTCAATAAGCGGCTGCCGCATGTCTCGAAGCACTTGTGTGGGATCGAATGGGAAGAGTCCCGCTTTGGCCCAGCTGGAGCGGATGTTATGGATGATGAGAGCCACGCTACGGGCGCGGTCATACAATAGGGTGAAATGCTGCTCGCTATCGTGTTGGCCCTTCTCCAATGGAGCAGCTCCACCTGTACGCGGTACGCTTTTTTGATGGCCGAAGACAATTATGTCAAATGCAGTTTGCGGGAAATATGAGAGAAGGGCGACAGAGGACAATGTTGTTGTCATCACCTCGAGGGACTCATGCATACTGAAATGGTCACTGATCAAGAGGCGAGGTCGACTGGCTGCGGATGACCTCTTTGCAGGATCGGAACCCTGCTGCACCCAGTGTAGTCTGATGCTAGAGTCGGTGTGACTGGACTCGCTGCACTCGTAATGCCATCTGGTGGGAGTTGCATACGTGGTCTAGATCCTCCGATGGCTCGTAGCAGGTTATATGACTATGGGGGCGAGGCTTCGGCCATCGGCGGAGACACACTCAATGGCCGTGACCAGGACTCGCTGCATGCTGGGGCCACGGTAGGTCCTGGTGCCGTCGCGGTCCGTCAGCATCTTCAAGGATGTGGGAGCGTCGAGAAGTATGCCTGTTGCATTCATGTTATGTACATTCTCCAGACGGACCACGGGCGCACTAAGCTTTCTGCAACGATAATCTCTGACGGAGTAATCTTTGCAGCCCCCGCAACCCTAACTGTTGTCCGCCATACTATTCCAGCAATTAGTCCAACTCAGCTAGAGTATGTAGATGGGGCAGTGATCACGCTAGGCTCACAGACTGTCACAGCGACGGAGATACGGCCTGGGGTATTCGTTTTTGGATCGGTCGATCGGACGGCAGGAGGTCCTACGACAACTAACTCGGGCGAAGCAATATCTATCGGACCTTCCGGGGTTGCAGTAAATGGGCATACCCTACCGGTATCGTCAATAGCGCAGCCTACTGCAGGCTCGGGAAGCTCGTCGAGTCCTGGCTCGGGTCTTGAAGGGAGTGGAACCGCGATAGCAACAAGTTCAAAGTCAATCGCGAGCTGCACGAAGATAGCCTGTTGCGGTAGATGAACTGATCACAAGACGGCTTCTGGCAAGTATGGGCATCAGTGGTGCCGCCTGGCAACCTTTTCCGTACTTCTTCAGCCAGGCCTCCCCTACCATACCATCTTTGATCAATGTCCAGTCTGACCTGTCTCGATCGCAGGACTGCCGGGCCGGTAGACGTACAAGTACCTTCCCCTGGAGTGCTCTCTTTCTGTCAACAGGATGTGGGCTGTTACTGGCGGCGTATCTGTCTTTATCGCCGGCGGCTAATTGCTCGGTGGTCACGGTGACCCTTGTGCTTGCTGCTTTCTTGTCGCCAGCGGCGGGCGTTGAATTACCGTAGAGATCGAAGTCCACATTCGGAGCCTTCTGGCGGAAGGGAGTAGGAACGCCTTCTCCAGGAGAGTATCCGAGTTCATATGGCGTCGAGTCAGGATGTACTGGCAGGTCAGATAGCGGCTTTTACTCGGTTGGCCTTCTCGGTGGGGATAACGGTGTAAAGGACTTCACTTTCGCCGGCGGCGGAAATGGCTGCAGGTATTGGCAGTTGGTCTACCACATATATTGAACAGAGAGCGCGACACGAACAGTCATCAGCATAGTGCTCATCACACTGTACGAACGAAGAGGTTGAATCGCTCAAGGGATGACTCTTCAGCTCTTCGGATTCCTCTCTGCACGTTATTCTTTGCGAGACCCTGGAGAACCTATCGTGATTCGGCAAGGCACCTTTGACGATGAAACCGTCCAACAGCAAGCAGACGTGTATTGGGAGACGATCCGACAACAAATGTTACGGTAACACATTATTGCCGTCTCGCAATACCAAGCAAACCGTAGCATTAATTTGAGGAACAGGGCATTGCAATTGCAGCGTTTGTCGACGGCGCTGCAGGAGTCTGCGCAAGCAGGGGCGAGTTTGGCCGAGGCAAGGCAACAGGAGGTAGGAGATGACTCGGACGACGAAGAATGTTAGCTTTCAACTCGAGTCCGCCGTCTGTGCATCTAGCTTCCTGAATATGAGATGAAGCTGGTCCGTGCCTTCTGCCCTTCTCATCGCTCTCCTCCTCTTTTCCCGTGCGCAGGCTTGTTGGGTGTATCATTACGGATCTGGGCGCATCAAGCATGTGATGCAGTCGGTACAATTAAATGCAAAGTCGAGCGATATCTGCACATGGGAAATTTCGCATTCTACAAGTGGTGTAACTTGTAGAATCCTACCTGCAAGACGTTCGCGGAACAAATGTTCGTCGTTGCTGTTTGCACGATCTTGCCGGAGGACGGCGATCTCTGTCGTGCGAGGAAAGTAGCCACTAAACTCCCAATCGATGAACCACATCTCTTCAGCGGTGAACAAGATATTTCGGGGGCTCAAATCTCCATAAATGAACACCAGTGGCAAGTCTCCAAATGAGATCTTTGTTTGTGTGCCTGCTAGTGTACTGTTGACATCCTCCTCCAGACCGTCACGAGTTGAGATCGATATGGGGTCGTCTTTGGGCCACAGCGTGCCTGCATATTCCCCGCGACATGCAGGACCTGGCCAGGCTCTTGTGAAACTATGCAGATGGCTTACAGCCTCTGTGATTGGCCCAAGCGTGTCGTTGTCGGCTCTCCACTCTTGCGCTGCAACATGCTCCATGGCCAGGTAGTCGGTGCCCTCACTTGGAAGTACCGGAAAATGAGGGGAACGCGGACTATGTTGGTATCAAGGATCTAGTAGGCTCGACGCTGGTTATCCACCTCCTGACGAGCGACCTGTCCATATTTGACAGCAACGCCATCTTGAATGACGACTCGGTTCGTCAACCTGAGTTGTCCTTGCCGAGACTGGTGGTTCTTGCAGAAACTAATCATGTCTGCTTCTGTTGGTAGGTCGACTGGGGCCGGGCTCATACGATCTTGTTGGAACATCATGTGGGAGTGATACTGGTCAAGAAAAGCGTATAGGAGAGTGTGATTGAGGCAGATACTGTAAGACGACCCGAGTTGGTCAGCATTGAACGTGCGCTAGACCGCAGGTGGAACTTTAGCTCGGCCGCTGTATAAAGTTCATGTTCACATGGGTTCTCTTTAGGTGCGTGAAGCTTATGGAATGCGGACAGCCTCATGAGACCTACCAGGTAGCGGTAGCACGAGCCGCACGATCGTGCAGGTCGCTGCTGCCACGAGTAGGCATCCACCAATAGGTATTGGCCACATTCTATGTGGCCCGCCCATATAGAATGGGCAATCAGACATTGGTTCTGCGAGCATTGACGCAGTAGATACTGCGGAGAGGCTATAGAACGCTTCCCTGGACCGTGCACATCCCCGCGCTATGCACACCGCTCTCGCACCATCACCTTCACCCTCTGCAC
>JAVRRR010000637.1:0-11121 GCA_035927975.1 Rachicladosporium monterosium | reverse complement strand
GTGCAGAGGGTGAAGGTGATGGTGCGAGAGCGGTGTGCATAGCGCGGGGATGTGCACGGTCCAGGGAAGCGTTCTAAGTCCAATACAGACGATAGCGCGTCAAGCATTACAGACGAGCCATTTTCCTCCCCACTAGCCCACAAGGGAAGGCGTATCCGTCAGACCTCCATACAACGGGCTCCGACCCCTGCGATCCCGAAGACAGCGTCACAGTTGCATCCGCACGTCGTCAAGAGAGACCGTTGTGCAGAGGGATCGAGTCAGATCAAGTGGCCCAGAGATGCCATCTATGCCAGCTACAGCAAGTTTAGCCTCGATGTTCAGCAGCTGATCATTATGCCCGAGGCTCAACCCTTCAACCCCCTAGCTCTTTTCATAAGCTCAGCTGCCAAAGTCGGCGCTAAGCTAACTCCGCAGCGCATGAAGGTGCTCCAGAAGCGGAGGGACGAGCTGCTAGCATCTCTCCCAGCCGTAGATGATCTAGCAACTGGATCAGCGGACATCGATCTCATTAAGGGCCTCTGCAATCTGTACAGCGAGCCTGTATACCCGCAGGACATGATGGACCTTATCCGCGCGCTTCGGCAGCAGCAGAAGGTTACGAAGGATGCAGTAAACCTACTGCAATGTCTGGAAAGCTTTGCGCTGGTAGTGACGAAATACTACGCCCCAGCACAAGTGGGTATCGTTCCCAGTCGTGTCCTTGATAGCATTGGCTAATCAGTCATAGTACGTTAAAGCAGTGCAGGGTTGGAGCATGCACGACCTTCGCTGGGTCAGCGACCACCATTGCCTGCACTATGTTTTACTCCACCTTAGCGAGGGTTGGCGCATGTGCAGACATGGTAAGACGTATGATTAGGAATCACCCCCAGCCAGATTGCCGTTCGAAGCGTCACCGCGGGACCCATTCGTCACCTAACCCCAGCGAGAACCCTGTGACATCATCACGCATGGTTATCGAGTGGGGTTTGTATGTTGCCTAGCGGTGTCTGCATTGCTTGGCGCGCATACAAATAACCGGACTTCTCGCGTTCCATACACCTTCGATTCCCCCATACTCATCATTGCCAAACTGCACCCACTTCTCTAACATGTACTTCCCGACAAGTCTTGTCTTACCCTTCGGCATCCTCGCGACCCAGGTGGCCGGGCAGGGGTATCAATGCCCATTGATGATGCCATCTGACGCGACTGCGCTCAAGTTCGCGTATGGCGTGCAGAACTGGCTGTACCAATATTACAATACCAAAGGTGGCACGAGCGCGAGCCAGTTCGCAACCTTCCCGAATGCGACAACGGTGCAGTCGAACAACGAGACTCTGGGGATGAACCTCGCAACCAACTTCGCAGGCCTGGAGCAACAAGCGAAGATTGGTGTGCAAGCTATCGAACACCTTGCCAAAGGCAAGGATCTTAGCTCGCCCTGCGCATTTACCTGGCCTGCTGGTATTAACACCAGTGTCATGGATTTCTTCACCGCCGCGTATTACATGGAAGCGACGCTTTGCGGCACCTTCATCGGTGCGTCTTCTTCGCCTACTGTGCTGTAGTTCTCCTTCCAGCGTTGAGCTGACTTGCGATCCACAGGTCTGGCCGATTACGTCCAAAATCCAGCTGCGGCCTTTCTTATGGCCCGGATGTCCGCGGAACACGGCATCCATGCTTCATATCTCGGTTCCTACATCAATCCCGCCCCCTTCTCCAGTGGCAGTATGTCGCTGACGCCAGCCTTCACCCCCGAGATGGTTCTCACACCGGGCAGTGGTCAAGCCGTGAGAGCGAACGTCGGTTACTTGGGTGCCTACATACCACAGGGCTGTCTTGCAGTTCCAGCGGCGCCATGTGGTGTGAGTGTCTTGTTCGGCAACCTGACAGCAACTTTGTCCAATGGAGGCATGAATTCCACGGGACCAACATCTTCGGGTCCATACGGTAGCGGCAACGGCACCTACGCGCCGTCCGGCACTGGCTCAGCGAGTCCGTCCTATACTGGGCCGGTAGCGACTGGAGCAGCGACCGTTTTAGGCGTTTCGGGTATTGCACTTGTTGGTAATTTCGCCGTAGTCGTTAGTCATCTACTCTAAGCCTTCTAGGGAAAGTATCTGTTGTAGCCCTATTCCATTGTCTATGAGGCGTTAAGAGAAGATGTAGTATGAAGTGGAGCTTAGCATTGAATCATAGTTAATAGAGTTGCGTCCGGTAAGAGGCGGGCCCGAATCGGGTTCTAGCGTGTACGCTTCGGGCTTAGCCGACGACGGCGCGACCTCAGCGGTACGCCTTTCGCAGCCGCGCCTTCGACCTCTTCTGTTTCTTTTTGCTCGCAATATCACGGCGCCGCGGTCGTCAGCAGGGCGCGCTGCTGCGGCCGGCGCTGCACCCTAACGTCGCAATGCTGGACCGACGGCCTACCGATCGCTGTAGAAGGGCAACACGAGGTCCAGGCTGCGGGAGCATGGCGCCGCTCCGTCCTGCTGAGCAGCGGCTCATCAGGTTTGGCGGTGTCTTGTTGAGCGCTCGTTGGGAGGAACGCGCGGCCTGGTGTCTGGCTCTGCCGCCACCATATTGGGGCTGTGAGGGGGTCTGCTCTGTGCCCTCTGGCCGGACGCTGTCTTGCAGCAGCCGGGCTTCAAAAGCCTCGTTTGCCCGCCTGTGTTGCCCAGCATTCCTCGCAACATCAGGGCGACGACGTTTCGGGTTGCTGAGTCTCTTCCAGCGCAGATGGACAACATCGTCTTCTATACCGGACCGAAGCCGCGCGGGACCAGCACCGTTGCGTTCCCAAAGCAGCGTCCGACCGTCGATTCCGGCTCGCTGCAGCGGATCACTCCAATCAGCAGTGGTAACGCGCTCCGAGTCAGCCGTAGGGGACGATCAGGCTAGACGGGGGCGCATGGGCGTGCAGCTGGATCGCAGTGATAAATGAGCACGAATGCGTTGTGCATGAAGCTAGGCCTAGAGAAGGAATTACGAACGACTTCCCGCCGTAACACCCATTCTAAGCGGAACAAGAACAGAGGTCGTGATCGAACCATGCGCAATGGCGTGAGATAGCGAGCCTCCCACAAGTACCCAAGATAGGAGCAACTCAGTACATGTGTGCTGACACTCTGACAGGCTCCCACATAGCGCAATGGCTCCTTTGCTCAGTCTTCGAGATGCTCTAGTTGGTGACGATGTGGAGGTAACGCGCCGCATGCTCAGGCCTTCAAATCTTGTCTGATATAGTGTAGGATTGCGGCCGAATCAGCACGATCCTGCTCGAACTTTATGAGCTCAAGCAGGAGCGTCCGTCCCTCTTCAAAAGAGCACCCTACAGGATCAAAGAGAGGGCGGCGAACGAAAATGCTCGATTTCAGAGAATGCTCGACTTCCAGGGCCCGGAAACTGGTACATTGCAAGTGTTACAAGCACACAGAGACGAGTGGATATCCAACCCGTCCGCTGTCTGGAATTATGCTCCGCTACTTCGCCCAGTCGGGCTGGAGCCACAAGCCAGGATCGTGATGTGCTACCAGAAAGCAATGCGTTTGGACACGTAGTCACGCATTGTGCAACGGTGCTCTTGCATCCTGCTGGTTGAGTTCCGTACCAGACATAAGATAACCTCCGTCGAAGATACGGCGACCGTATTATATCATCGGCACCACCTCTGCACAAGCCTGGAGAAAACGAAAGACACCCCGTCAGCCATGATCGATGCCGGACACCGATACAAAAGTCTTGAGGGATTGATGGGCGTGGGTGTCTCGTTCGTCCTCGGTACAGAACTTGCGGAATCTTGGTGAGTGTGGTGGATCCTAAAATATCGAAGTCAGGCTTACAAACCTAGCTGGACCAAGCTGCTCCCCAAAAGCGGGCCAAAATTCGACCGTGTAGTTGCCCAACTGAGAGCCGTCCATGTCCCACGACTAGCTGAGGATTACCTTCAACTTCGCCACTGCGTAGTAGAACATTTTCTGATGGAGCTGGCAGTGCCAATTGCCTTGAGTTCTGGATCGCACGACATCGAGGCAGGGTCAAGTTCTGCCACTGAGGCAGGACCCAGTCCTGGTGCCGAGGCAGAGTCAAGTCCAGTCTCTGCGTCAGCTGAAGATCACGTTGTAGTGGATCCCTACGAGTTGGAATGGAGGGATACGTATCTTCCTGCACCCGAGGTAGTAATGTAATCCATGGAACTAGGTGCTTATACTGGCTAAGTCCGTAGCATTATTCCCGACGACGTCTCCACAGATCGAGCGGTTCCTAGATTGCTTAACCGTATTACGAGTCGTCCGCCATTGTCACGCCACACGAGTCCTGACTCCACGCAACCGAAGTCGATCTGCGTGTCAACTCTGGTGTAATCACAGCTAGCGAAGTAGACCTTCGCATGCGTCAATCGGTCAGAGCAAGAACGCCCTGACCTAGCTCGTCTTGCGAGCAGTACACCATGGTCCGGATGCACCGCATTCAGAGGCGCGTCAATAGCGTTCACGTCAGCCTTCAATCCGTTGCTGATATCTCTTGACAAACACAGATGAGCGTGGATAGTATCATATAAAGAGATGGTGGTACCGCCAGCCATACGTCAAGCTCATAGCCCCATTTTCTCCAATACTAAACGACAGACCTCCTACTGTTTCGCAATGGCAGCAGGTGTTGACTTCATCCGCTTCGACAGTGACATGGACACCAGCTCCACGGAGGACGTCGTTACCGATTGGAACACAGAAGTCCAGTTCTCTGGGGATGAGGACGGACTGAGTCGAGATGTTTACTACTGGATGGGCAAGAAGTACTTCGTGTGCGTGCTAGCGCAACACATCGCTATCACCGCTTCTGCGCCTACTTCTATCATCGACATGGACGTACGAAACACTCACACATATCGAGGACTGTGAGTAAAAGGCTGACGTCTTCCAGTCCAAAGTTCAAGCGGCGCAACGACACTACCCCTTCACTGACCATCTCAGGCTGATGCAAGACCAAGCTGGCCCGAGTCTGCCATCCAACTTTGATCATACATACTCAGGGGATTACGAAGGCTTGATGGTCTGTATCGGTCGGAATGTCCTCGGCGGAAGCAGAAGGTCGAAGAAGATGATGGTGCAAAGCTTGCGTAGGTTCTGTGGGGAGCAAGCCTGCACCACGCCCAGTCCACGAACTCAGGACGTCAAGAATCATTTCCAGTGTTACGACCTGCGGTACCGGGGTCTGATACTCCCCCTGATGGTTACGCGGATCCGACTTTGGCGCAGTTTGCGGTCGCCCTCAAGGAAAAAGGCGATGCTATGGGTACTTCTCCGCTGTACGAAGTCAAGACGTTGCGGCAATACCCGGCGTTGTTCCGGGCCACGGTCTCTCTGCAAGGACGTAGCTTTGATGGTGAGGGTTCCACGAAGAAGCACGCGAGACATGAGGCGGCGAAGAAGGCTTGCAGAGGCATGGGTGTTGTGCCAGCATAGTTCAACCGTTAGACTAGTAGCTTGATGATTCAATTGAAGAGAAAAGTCTGTTACTGTACGTAATGATGCATCGACATTGGCGGCATATCGTGCATCATGCAGTCACCAGGACATGCATTCGGATGGGACTAGACCCTGCGCCAACCACACTACCCCAGGACTCCCATGACACGAACGGCCGGTAGCAGTCCCACACCCCTCGTCGCGGCTGAACATGAACTGGACGCATGATCCAACTTCGCCCTGTAAAGGACTCAGTATTGGCACGCTCTTTCGGTCGCCTTCATAGACATCACCTCTCAAACTTTCGGCAAAGCGCTCCGCAATGGACGCTCTGCTGCACTCGTACAGCACTGGGCAACTTGATGCTTTTTCTGGCGACATTGCAAAACTCTTTTATGAGGCCGTCATCCTCATCAGTATACTACGTCCATCGTCAAGCCACTCGAAAGTCCCAAGATCATCATGGCACGCTTTCCTCGACGACCTGGCCTGGCTGTGCGACACGCAGAGTGGCGGCCAAACCGTGACTTCGGTTGGCGCTGAACAGATGTCTCATGCTGTGCAATTCTGGATCTGTGCGAACGGCCGCGTAAAGCTGAGATCTTTGACTCACCTGAAGTGGATCCTCTCGGAGTTACAAAAGCTTGCCTCCAATTCCGAACTCGTTGCAGGAGATGTGGGAGTCCAGATACTTGACGCTGCGGTTCGTAGCAGTCACGAGAGGGTTGGAGATTACCTAAGGAAGCTTCAGATACACGTTGAAAAGGTCTCAGTCCAAGGCGCATGCGTGGGAGAGCGTCAGCGCTATGTTAACTACTTTGTTACACAAGACACTGATACTACTTAGGAAACGTGAAGCTTCTCGAAGACCTCCATGCGATGCTAGAGAAGCGAGGCGACTTCCGAGACCTCTGCAGGAGCGCATACTGTTTCCGACTTTGTCCTTCTAATCGAAGTCTAAGGCAGAAGATCAAGCAGGATTCGGTCCTGGAATCATGGGCTTACATTCGCCACTACATTGGCCGATTGGCATCTTGGTCAGGGGCTTCCAAGCGTGTGGTACAGATGGCAAAGACTTCTCCACATCTGTTCGAAGGACATGAAGTTATGATCGTTGGTCAAGATCAGGAGTCACTTTCATGGGTTCCTATTCCGACGGCAGAGTTCCAAAAGGCTATGGACGATGTACGCCAGAGCTTGCACGAGAGACTTCTGGACCGTGGAACTGGGGTGATGAGACTGGGTACAGCTAGCGCTGCAAGCATTGCCGCATTCCTCGAGAAACGCAGGCACCATAAGTTCGTCCCCATCGTACACGCGGAAATCTTAATGCTGGAGCACTTCTATCTCCACAATTTCGGTTTTACTGGAGGCGATCGCTATATTGGTTGCAGCAAGCCGTCGTGTTACTGTTGCGAGATGTACATGCAGTTCCATCCAGCGCGTATCAGGGCACGTCCATGTCATGGAAATGCCTGGGCCCAATGAAGCCCACCAGTGGCGATCAACGAGGGGCCTGACACTCACATGAGACATTCCTTGGCTATACTGTGTAGGATGCTAAACCGGCTCCATCACGACATTCGGACACATATTCTTTCAGCTACATCTCCCGGAGCACGCGGCTTCGATTCGACGACAGGATTTTCATAGTCAGTACAATTCGACAATTCATTACCGCGGAAACGTGATACGCCAAGGAGGATGCTGTTTCACAACATTGCCAAGGGACTGTGTAGCACAGATACTGATCCGGCAAGGGAAACCAGTGGGCATGATTCCGAACCGTGCCAGATAGTGTTTATATCAATGTGGGATACGCTTGTATGCTGATTCACTTACCGCGATTTGTTCAAGAACTTCATAGGTCAAATTATCTGTCTTTCGACCAGTCGGAGATAGACTTCGCAGGATCTGGAGTGGTAAGTATGAGACCGTAGCAGACAACATATTGTTTGCAAGCTCCAATCATTTCGAGCTCTGGCTGTTGCACTAATCCTGAGGACGCCGAACCCATAAACTACCGACCCTCCTGTTCGAGACTCAGGATTCCCTGGAGCCTTTCACGAAGTGACTACCATTGCCAGCCTTGCGATGCGCGGGAACGGTGCTGAGTACGCGCTTCAGGGAGAACTGTCGTGTGTGAGTTATTCAGATACGCCCCATCCGTGGGCGCAGGTATGTAAAGAGGATATACTGGGACGTGCAAGACGTGCAAGACTGTGCAGTATGTAAGCATGTGCAACAATGTGCGAGCGTGCAGAAGTGTGCAAAAGTGGAAGAACGTGCGACCGTGCAACGATCATCTCATGCACGTGTCCAGACTCGCGTCATACAGACAAGTCTCGCGATTGCGGGTTGATCATCCGCATCTCATTCACCTTTCCTTCGAGGTGAGTCAGCGAGCCGATATCGACCATACCTGGGACGGTCAAGCTCGGCCGCTATGATTGGACGTGATGCGTATGTAAAGAGATTGCGTGGCTCTTTAAAGCAGTCTAGCGGGCTGATTCTGGCGCGTGTTGCAACGACTATGCCTTTCACGGTCTAGTAGCCGGTGCGCACGTCCGAAGAACGCCGGGTGGGCAGCTGCAGTCTGTGTGACTTGCGCAGTGCACGAAATGCGTCTGACCGCTATAAGACCTTAGCGCAGTGCACCAAACGCGTGTGACCGCCATACGGCGAAAGCATTGAGATCTAGCCTGGGCTACAGGCTTCTCCGTTATGGCGATTACTGACCGCTGTCAGATTGCGAGTCGCACGTCACCACACCTCCTTTCAAAAAGTGCCTGCTAACGTGGCTCAAGAGGCGCGGGGCAACCCTTTGGTGCTTGATTCTCGGCGAGCTTGATGGCGTGCTGAGCCTCTTCGGCCGTTACCTGCTGGTCACGACCTCGGTTGTCCTCGACTTGGGCGTGAGAGGTCACAGCGTCGGTAGCTCCCTGGCCACCACTTGCATCTATAGAGCCTCCGGCGGCCCCTATTCCAGTCTGTTTTGCCTGAATGTTCTTCCCCGCGGAAGCTGCCTGTGCCCTACTTATTGAACCCTGGATCAGATCATGGAAAAGTTGCTGTAATTCCCCAAACCCCGACATATCTCTGAAAATGTTTGGCGTCGTTATGCCTTTCAATGCAGCGGCAAGTCCCACCGGGTCCGGGGCCGCCAGTGGCTGCTGGATATTGACGATTGATTGTGACATCGGAGTGGGATTCAAAGATAGGTTTTGCGCCATAGCTGGCTCTGCCATTTTCACTGGCTGGATTTTCGTTGCCAACATCGGATGTGGATGCTCGTCCCATTTTCAGAAACGGGTATCATCAATATCCTCGGCTACATTGCAGTGGCCCAGTTTCGCATCCGCAAACACGCCTCGAGTTGGAATGTGATATCAAGCGCTCTTCGTCGGGAACGTCCTCTGAGGTAAGGAGGTGAATCAGGTTGCTGCCTTTTGTCTGATCCAGCAGGGGAAACGCAATCTTCGTCCCAAGTATCTCTGCTGGCGAGGGACTGACTATGTCGATCAGGTTGCGGGCATCGTACGTAGTTTGCTCGAAGCGGGTGGCGTACTCGTTTGGGTGGACCGAAAGGTCCAAGAGCCTGGTATAGTACTGCCAATTTGCGGCGATATGATTACGTAGCTGCATGACTGCGCAGTAATCATCAATGGAGCGTCTCCTCTCCCAGGTGTCCTTGGGCTGGGACGGCGGCGGTGGTGGAGGACGCACGATTGTCAGTGGGTACTGCTCACCTTCCTTGTGGAGACAGAAATAATCTCCGGGTAGATGCCGGTGTACGTTCCGTGCCTCGCCGTTCTCCCTGATGGCGTCTATGGACAGCTCGTGAATTCCAACATCGTCACGTCCTGAGGCTTTTGGGAACATGAGTTGCTGTAAGTCATGCCACTTCACTAGTGGTGCCGGGTTAGATGCAATCACAAAGCCGCTGCCACTGGAATCCTGATTTAAAGGAGTAGGGTCGGCACTGATGTTTCCCTGCCCGTGCAGCAAGAGCTCCTTTGGAGTGTTGTTGGGTTTAGTGAGGCCTTCGGGTTACCTCCGGAGCGTTGCTTGATCCGTGTCTAAAGCTGGATGGATCCGCGTCTTGAAGCCTTTTCATCGTTAACTTCAAGCACAGCGCCGGTCACAGAAGGACGTTCTTACGCTCCAAAAGGCGCCTTGATCACCTCGAGCGGATGTCGGATCAGACTGTGTACCACGGACGTCCATGGCTTCTGCATGATCAGAACCTGGTCAATTCGTTTGAGAGCTGTCCGCCAGTGGATCGATGCTGTGAACACCGGCGAGCAATTGATGTATAGACGGCAACGTAGGTTGCTGGACTTAAGTAGATATGTCGAAGGCCGTGGCAAGATCACCTGCTTGCACGGTCTCTTCCGAGGTCAAAGGTGCTTGTCATCATCGGTTGGCGAGCTCAACTCTTTCTCTCGGATCCGTGCGAAGTCGATCTCAATCATACGCCAGTTTTAGCACTTCTTCCAAAATAGGGGGCAAGCCGATATCCACGTGTTCGCTATGAATATCGTTCAGCAGCGCCTTCTGCCGTGAAAGAGCTACTTTGCTCCATGACCAGAACGAGCTTCTATACTCCATGACCAAAGCCTTCGCGTGTGCGTATGTGATCCGCTACATCAGGGTTAGCGCCATGACAACGAGTATGGATGTGCGGTCCACTTTGCGCACAAACTTTGCCAGTCTGGTTTGCTGTAGCCTGCGATCCTCCTTACCATGTCAAATGGTGTGCGGGTGCGGATTCCGTCGGCTGGATGGCGAGCGCGCATTCTTCCAGCCTCGTCTGGGTAGGACATCTTCCCAAGTGCAGCCTGCTGATAGCTTCACGATATTAGAGGCGTAAGGATCGAGCTGAATCAACGGAAGCCTCGCCTTGCAGCGTATCAACCCGAGTAGTCCCAGCAAGAGAGGGTACACGTGATATCGAAGTGGTGTGCCGTTTCACAGCCCACTTGCCGACCAATCAGTTACCCTTAGCTCGATCGTTTCAAACTGCACACGACGACGATGGAAACCTCCATCTTGGACGCGACAGGTCAAAGCGAGATCTCCAGTATCAACGTCTCCCTAGACCTCGCAGGCGACGCTACCAGCTATGTAGCACCGGTGGTGTCCGGGAGTGTGCTTCGCTGAGCGACGTGCGGAAGTACTGTTTGCCGTGCAGAAGTCGATGGAGGGTCCATCGATCGTATTGCTTGTGGAACAGCTGATCGTACCCTCCACTTCATGGCTTCACCGGAGGGACCGTCGGCGGGTTTTGAGGAGGTCCATGCGGATGCGAGCAAGACCACTGAATCGGCCCTCTGCCCATCTCGCCCTGCTCGACTGATTGTTCAGGCGGACCCGATGAGCGACTCGGGCTTATGGACGTTGATGACCAACCGAAGGTGGAGATAGTCGAAACCTTTGGCGAGTGTGATGGTGGTGAAACTATATAGCTAGACGGGCTGAGCGACCCATTATGCCAAGATTTCCCGTTTGTCCGCGTCTCCCCGGCTGCGGGCGGTGCACGCGTCGCAACCGAGCCGACAGCACCGCTGGGCGGCCTTGTCGACCGTGCGGATGCCGTGGTCGATCAGTTGTGACGTTACCCATGCATCGGCAGCTTCAGCGGTAGCTTGTTCGAGAAGACTCCTTTTCG
>JAVRRR010000620.1:0-11440 GCA_035927975.1 Rachicladosporium monterosium | reverse complement strand
CTTGCTCGCTGCGGCGATTGAGGCACGAGGGGATGAAGTGAACTGTGCGTCAGTGATTTCCTTGTCCATGTATTTCTCGGGTTCCAGCCTACTACCTCGAGCGTCATGTTGTGTGGACAACATATGCAACTATTGAGGGTACCTCATGCACTCTTGACTACTGCCGCTCGAGATCCCAATGTCCTGCTTACCCGCTCCGCAATGCCCGCCAGCGGTAGTTGAATTGGCCTACTCCCGAACGAAGGGAGCTGATTCGTCGAGCCGACGTATCTCGCGCTCAACTCCTTCAACCCATCTACCACGTCCGCTCGAGATCCCGATGCTTTGACTTACACCTCCGCCAGATCTGCGGCAGTGGTGTTCGAGCCATCCAAGGAATGGAAGCCGATTTGTCGAGATCGAGACATCTTATTCAACTCCACCAAATGCCATCTGCCACCGCTTGGATATTGTATTGGTTGGATCCCGGCCAGTGCGGGTGTATGTCACGCGCTCTGGGATCTTGCCGCACTAGCTGCGAATCATCCGACTCGGACGTACATGTTCCATTGAGTAGGGCGGAGCAGCTTTCGTGTTCTCCACGACCTCGTATCATGCATCCGGGCATCGCATACTACGGATTCACAGACTTCAACACCCTCTCGTGGCATCAATCTCCGCCGCCTCCATCCACTTCCCATCCACCGCCTTCTTCCACACCCGTATCGTCCCATCATCCCCACTCGAAATGAGCAAATCCCCCATCGCAGACCACCTCACCCGCCACGGAGCCCCGCCATGCGTCTCCAACTCCGCAACAAGCTTCGCTTCCTGCCTAACAGCGCCCGGCGCCCCAGCGCTCTCGTCCCGTTTACCCCTCGTACCTCCCGCAAGCCCAGCGCCTATACCAGATCTCGGCGGTCGGTCCGCGCGGGTGCGCACCGGCATCCCACCAGGCTCAACTGGTACAGAGTCGCTAGAGGTAGGCAGCAATGCGGCCCCAGGCGTATGCACCTCATAAACCCTTACGAATCCGTCTTTACTCGCCGTCGCCACAACGTCAAAACCCCGCATACTCCCATTCGCCCAACCCACATCCCTTACCAGCCCCTTAGCACCCTCAAGCACAGCCGCAGTATAAAACTTCCGGTCCCTATCCGTGCGGAAAATCTTGGCGACATCTCCCACGGCTACCGCAAGACTCAGGCTCCTGCGGTCCAGACCCGCGAGGACA
Source organism: Rachicladosporium monterosium (assembly GCA_035927975.1). Lineage (NCBI taxonomy): Eukaryota > Fungi > Ascomycota > Dothideomycetes > Cladosporiales > Cladosporiaceae > Rachicladosporium > Rachicladosporium monterosium. The sequence goes on along the minus strand of JAVRRR010000620.1, from coordinate 10,227 downwards.
GCAGGCCAAGCGGGGAGTTTCTCCTGGTGCCAGCAGAGGCGGAAACCAGTCTCTTCGGTTCGCGAGGGGGTTTTACACAGGTAATCGGACCACAGGATGCGCCAGGCGGAGAGGTCGTCGTGGTCTTCTGGCTCGGAGACGGAGAGGTAGCCGTCGCGCGTGATGGCCGCGAGGTACGTTTCGGCGCCGAGAGTTTTGAAGTCGAGGGACATGTAGGGTACGCCCGTCGCGGTGGTCTGCTCAAAAATCTTCTTGAAGCGTCGGCCGGAGTTGGGGGGTTCGTGGATGTCTTCGCGCCAGAGGCGGGCGAGGCCGTCTTCGCCGATTGTGCCTAGGTGTTCGCCGGTGTAGGGGCCGGTCCATTTCACGTCTGTGACTTCGGCGCTGTGGGCGGTCCAGACGTCAGTTACGATCCAGTGGCCGGATATGTCGTTGCGGTCCCAGACTCTGACGCGGTGGTCCGAGGAGGCGGTTGCCATGCGGGTGCCGTAGTAGTTGAAGCTGGTGGCGAGGACCAAGTCGAGATGGCCGTGTGACAGGCGGTGGAAGCCCGTTTGAGCCATTGTGGTAATCGAGAAGTTCTACGAGGTATTTGGAGTTTACATGTACCAATGCATAACCGACCAGCTGGTGGCTCTAATTCAACTCGGGGATGGGGACTGGCCCACGCGGCTCAGGTCACGCTGTCCTGATGTGGTACCTACCATTTCATCACTGAAGCTCACACCTCAGGCCACTCTCCACACAGCCGCCATGCGCAGCAAAATCAAGCCTGCGTACTGCGTCCAAGTGGACGATGTCGCGTCGTGAGGTTCATGAGGTGTTGTCGAGGCGGGGTGTCTCACACCCGGCCCGACCAGCCCGGCAGCGACCGTCCTCGATCCGAGCAGACCCCTACATGTACCGCAGATCATCCAACCCGACCCATCCACCACTTTGACACCTGTCTTCCATTGAACAACCCAACATTATTGCGACGATGCTACGACACCAGAAACAAATAACATGACCCTCCCCGGAATGCAAGACCTAACCCGCCCAGAAACCTACACCCTCACCGGCCTCTCCCTCGCCAGCCTCGCCATCCTCGTCAACGCCTGGCGCAGCGATGGCGAACCGCTCTTCGCTTCCCTGGCTATCAGCGGGATCGCCTTCGCGTTCACGTACGCGCTGATACGATGGACGGGCGAGGTGTTCGTCAAGCGCGGGTATAAAGGCCGCGATATGTCGAAGAAGAATGCGGTTGAGATGTGAGTCCGCTACTCTGCATCATCTCAATTCGAACTATGGTGTTTTTGAGCTGATGAGTTGGAGAGACCCGAGGCGATGGGTCTCGTGTGCGCGCTGGTGTACTTGCTGGCTATAGTCAATTTCTTGCCGTTCGCTTTCAAGCGGGATATTGTTGCTGTGACTTCGGGGGCGGGGAGGAAGGATTTGTTGCAGGAAGGGCAGGATATTGAGATGGGGCGGTTTTTGCACCGGTTCCCGTTGGAGAAGGTACGTATTGCAGGTTTGATATGGTGATATGGTTCAGGACTAACTTTCTACACAGCTCGCATCCTATGGCTTCGCATACGGCACCCTGGCCTCCGTGACCATCCTTGGAATCCTGGACGACTCCTTCGACATGCGATGGCGGCACAAGTTCTTCATCCCAGCCTTCGCCGCGCTGCCCATGCTCGCGCTATACTTTGTGGATTTCGGCGTCACGCACGTCGTTGTACCGGCGCCGCTGAGACAGTACGTGGGCGAGCTGGTCGATCTGGGTGGGTTCTACTACCTCTACATGGCGGCGATTTCCATCTTCTGCCCGAACTGCATCAACATCCTAGCCGGAGTCAACGGGATCGAGGTCGGACAATCGCTGGTGATAGCCTTCCTGATCGCGCTGAACGACATGCTCTACATCCTACCAACAGTCCACCAACCGCACCCCGCCGCGGACTCGCACCTCTTCAGCATCTACCTCCTCCTCCCCTTCATCGGCGTCTCCCTCGCCCTACTCAAGCACAACTGGTTCCCCGCCCAAGTCTTCGTAGGCGACACCTACTGCTACTTCGCCGGCATGGTCTTCGCCGTCGTCGGCATCTTGGGCCACTTCAGCAAAACGCTCCTCCTGCTCTTCATCCCGCAGATTTTCAATTTCCTCTACTCGGCCCCGCAACTCTTCGGCGTCGTCCCTTGCCCTCGGCACCGCTTACCACGCTTCAACGCCCGGACAGGCTTACTAGAACCCTCCGTGGCGACTTTCACGAACGAGAAACCCTTGCGTCCGCTGGTCGGCGAGGCGCTGAAGCTGCTCCATCGGGTCAAGCTCCTGCGCGTGCAGACGGATGAAACCGGGCGGGTGACGGAGACGAGCAATTTCACGATTTTGAATCTGTGGTTGGTGTGGCGGGGTCCGCTGCGGGAGGACCGGCTGGCGATGGAGGTGTTGAGGATGCAGACGGTGGTGGGTTTGCTGGGGCTGTGGGTCCGGCATAGTCTGGCGCTTGTGCTGTTTACGGCGGATAACCGCTTTTGATGATGAGGGAAGGGGAGGGTGTGGTCGAGCTGGACGGGAAGGTGAAACTACAGGGACATAGACTTTGTGACGTGCGGGCTGTTCATGCAAGGTACCATGCAGCTGCTTCTTGTGTGCATACAGGTACTGCACCGCATGGGCGCGAGGGTGGACTTGGGGGCTAATACCACTCCCCTTTGTATGACTGATGAGCGACCTGCTCGCGCCGATAAGACCTCAGCCCCTCGAGGTTGTCGTCCTCTATCTACCTCGACGCCTTCATTTCCGGCCGGAAGTTTACGTGTAGGGATATTCGCTAGATAAATCCGTCTCATCAACTCTGAAACGCGACTAGGACTGCTGTGCGCTAGGCCAGCCGCGCGGGAAGCCACCCGCCCAACTTCACGGCCCACTTTCCTCGCCTGCTCCTCCGCCACCTTCTCACATGTCCGCAGTCCGCACCCATGTCCGGGCCTGTTTGGACTGTTTCGGGCTGCCGGGCGTCAACATTTATCAATCTGGAGCGGGATGAGGCAGGAGGCGCTTGGTGGGGCTTGGGAAATGGGCAGACTGATTGAATCCGCAAGGCCCGTCACCAACATCCTCCCGCCCCTCGTTGCATCTGGCTGTCTCGCTCGGCAAGTGTGAGAAGCATCGGGAAAGTCTCGCCGTTCAATCTGCTGTTTCACCTCCTTCTGCCCTTCCCCTACACCACTTCACTCCCCAGCTTCACAACTCTTCCCATCACTCCAACACCCACACTCTGTCGCTTCGACATCCGCCTCTGGAAGGTCTCGGCCAGGTCGCCTCAGTCATTCTTTACCTGCTCTTGTAGAGCTGTCCATTCCTTTGATCCAAACAACGTCCATCCACCCCTCACCAGCCTCCACCCATCACACCCCGAGACCGACCTCACTCGGACTTATCACCAACGACCAGCATTCCCACAACATCAACAAAACAATACAGAATGTTCACCTACTACGCCGTCGCTGCGGCGGCCCTGCTCCGAGTCGCCGCGGCCACCGATGTCTTCGCTCACTTCATGGTCCAGAACGCCTACGCATACGATGTCAACATGTGGAAGACAGACATAGCCTCGGCCCAGCAGATCGGCATCGACGGCTTCGCGCTCAACTGGATCCCCCCGGACTGTGTCAACGGACTCGGCTGGACCGTGGACCGCATCGCCGATGCCTACACCGCCGCCGAGGCCATGGGCTTCAAGCTCATCTACTCGTTCGACATGAGCTACAGCACCTGCAATGTCTTCTGGAACCAGACCTTCATGGGCGACATGATCTCCAAGTACGCCAGCAGCCCCGCCACATACCGATGGGCCAACAACATCCTCGTCTCTACCTACGGTGGCGACCAGGTGACCGAGTACGGCAACGAGTTCTTCCAGGGTCTCAAGAGCAATCTGCAAGGCTCCAGCGCCATCACCCTGGTGCCGGGTCTGACTACCTTCTCCATGGAAGCCGCCTCTCCAGGTGGAGATGCTGCCAGCGCGGCTTCAAGTATGCTTTCGCAATACACGGCTGCCGACGGTTACTTGAACTGGCAAGCGTGGCCTCTCAACGTCCAGCAGAACATCTCGACCAGTACCGACCAGGCTTTCCAGGCAGCGCTCAAGAGCAGCGGCCGGTCTGGACCTTACATGATGAGTGAGTCGTACCGTAAGGGTGTCCGAGACATCGTGCCACACGCTAACACATGTTCCAGCCGTCTCGCCCTGGCAGTACAAGGACCTCAACGACGGCAACCCCCTCGACTCCTGGGTGGCGTACAGCGACACCCTCTTCGTCGACCGCTTCGCCCAGCTCACCGGCGACAACGCCATCAAGCCCGACATCATCGAGCTCCTCACCTGGAACGACTTCTGCGAATCCCACTACCTCCGCGACCTGCCCTCGGAGACCGACACCTCGGCCAAGGACTACGTCGAGCTGGGCGACATGGGCGCCTACGTCTGGGGCCAGAACCACGCGCCCTGGCGCATCATTGCCAAGTACTACATCGAGTGGATGAAGACCGGCTCCGCCCCCGCCATCACCATGGACCAAGTCGTCTACTGGCACCGCATCCACCCCAAAGGCGCCATCTGCTCCGGCGGGTCCTCGACCGCTATCCGCAACAACATGATGCCCGCGGACGCGGTCTTCGCCTGGGCGCTCGTCAGCCAGGACTCGACCATCTCGGTTTCCGTGGGCAGTAACCAGTACTGGACTTTCGCCGCCGGACCCAGCGGGCCCACGATGTTCTCCGTGCCGTTCCCGGTCGATATCGACGGCGTTGTGCCCGAGGTGGCGATTACGCGCAACGGGCAGACGGTGCAGATGGGGAATAGTTCGCAGGCGCTGTCGTCGGGGTGCTCGTGGCAGAATTTCAACCCGGTCGTGAATCTTGTTGGGCCGGGGATCAATGGTTGAATTTTGATCCGGCGGTCGTGGAGATGAAAGGAAGGGGAACAGGAGGGGGCCCTTGACTTTCGTGGACCATTTCGCTTCTTGATACCCGCAGCACCCTTTTGCTGTTGTATGTTGCCTTGCAAAAGGTCTTGTTTCTGGCATTAGTAAGCCTGTGGTTTGGCGCGCGTGTGACGATGGATAATAACGTGGTCATGGGCATCGAAGTTAACGGGAATACATTAGACGAGAGTCGCCGAGAGCCGCGAAGGAACCCATCAAATCTATTGTTCCTCCCGGGATATTATCATGCCACCAATCCTCATCTGCCCTTACGACGTGCCAAATCCTTCCCTCGTTTCTCACACTCCCGTGTCACCGTCCTTGGTGTTGACTACGATCGGTACATGCCGATCAATCATAACCAGGTTCCCCACCTGACTCGTCGCGGTCTCCGCGCGCAAAATCACCATCACTTTCCCGACGCCCTGGCCGTAACCCCCGTACAGTGGTTTCACCGGCTCGAAAGGCTCGTAATCGGCCTCTAGCTCCCAGCGCTCGTCATGTACGACCTCGGTCTTCACGGCGGATAGGTTCAAGTACGATCCGGGCTGCTTGAGCCAGGCCGTCACTGTCGCCGTGCCCGCACCAGTGGTAGTGGTAGTAGTAGCAGCAGTAGTAGTAGCAGTAGTGGTGGTGGTAGTGGTGGCAGTACCCATCGGCAGCCGTCTCAACCTCCCCGAAACCCTGACCCGCGTCTCCCCGATCCTTACCCCCTCTACATCCACCATCTCCAGCCCTTCCCCCCTCCTCCCCACCACCCTCTCCATCCTTCTCCCCAACTCCACGACATCCGACTCCAGCCCCGGCGTCCCAGGCGGCGCCACCCTCCTCCCACTCCCCCTCTCAAACGCATACGCAAACCTCAACAACTCCCCATCCGCCCCATGCCCCCCCGCAAAAGTCAACCCCACAGGCATCCCCTTGCCCTCCAAAACCCCCATCGTAACCGTAACAGTAGGCACCCCCATATGCCTCACCGCGCGATTCCCATGGCTATACCGCACCCCGTTCCTCATCGCGTACTCGGCACTAGCCTCATTAGTATCGACGTCTGATTCCGCAACGTCGCCGCAGGAAGGGAAAGCCACGAGGTCGAGGTTTTGGCGGGAGAGGAAGAGGTCGAGGTCCCGGTGGCGTTGGGACTCGAGGGCGGGGAGGGCGGTGCGGAGGCCCGGGCTGAGGGCCGTGAGGGTGGGGGTGGAGAGAGGGCGGAGGGAGGCTAGGTGGGGGAGGAGGGGGTAGTTTAGGAAGTTTCTGGATCGATATGGTGAGTACTTAGATAAGAGAGAGGGGGAAGAGAGATGTGGGGAGGGGTGGGGGGATCAGAGAGAGGGAGAGGGAGAAGCCGGGAAAATCTGGGATGGGTGGTCGCGTGCTTACTTCGTCTCCAACCACCGGTCGGGAGGATACCCCTCCGGCCTCGCAGGGAAAAGCTGCGAGCCGTCTATGTCCGCCAGACTCTTGATCTTCGGATCGTCGTTCGCGGCCAGAAAGTCATCCCACGAATACGCCACCAGCTCCCCGCGCTCAATGGCATTCCAGTCCGGATCGAATCCCACGACGTTGTTGGCGTGGCCGGATACCGAGTCATCCTCGTAATTCGTCACGAGCGGGAAATCCGTCTCCACGACTTCCGCTCCCAGAGCCTCTAGATCCTCACGAGCGCATTTCCAGAGCGCAATGACGCCGGGGGAGACGGTGGTGGGTTTTGCTTTGGGGTCGTGGCCACCTATATACATTTTCGGAACTGCGATCCGTTTACCTCGTAAGGAGTCTGCGGCGCCGGGGAGGAGGTCGAGGTACGAGCGCGGACGCTCGACTTTCGGGATCGAGACGAAGGTTTGCTGGCGCCAGAAATCGCCTTCGGTTGTTGAGTCCTCGACGGTGAGGTAATCGAGGATGGTGAGCATATCCGTGACAGTCCGGGTGTGCGGGACAACGACGTCGCAGGTCGGGTACAGGGGCCAGATCCCCCTGGTCGATATCACAGTCCGCGAGGGCGTGTAAGCCACTAGCCCATTATTCGAAGCCGGGGACCGCCCAGACGAGACAGTCTCGGAGCCTAGGCCGAAGGCGGCGAAACTGGCTGCTGTGGACGTCGCGCAGCCGTTCGAGGACCCGGAGGAGAATGCCGCGGTGAGGTAGGAAAGGTTGTAGGGGCTCTCCGCGCGGCCGTAGAGGCCGCGGTGCATTCCCGAGGCCATCATGGGGGGCGTGTTGGTTTTGCCGATGAGGACGGCGCCGGCGGAGCGGAGTTGGGAGGCGACGAAGGAGTTGCGGGTTGCGGTTAAGTTGGCGAAGGCGGGGGAGCCGGAGGCGCAGGTTAGACCTTTGGTCATCATGCTGTCTTTGAGGGTCTGGGGGAGTGTTAGGGGTGGTCGGGAAGGGTTGGATGTGGGTGGGTGTTGGGAGGGCGGGCTTACGAAGGGTATGCCATCCAGATTGCCGAGCGACCGGCCAGCCGCTCGTCTGGCATCTGATTCGGCGGCTTCGTCGAAGACGGCGGGGTTAAAGACGACGATGGAGTTGAGGCAGGGGCCTCTAGTGTCGTAGGTGATGATTCGCTGGAGGTACTTAGTTGTCAATTCGACGCTCGTGAGGGCTCCGGTGGTGAGAGCATGCTGCAGGTCGGCGATACTGGCTTCAACGATGTTCTGATTGCCAGTCAGCGGAGTGTATAACGGCCTCGAGAAGACATACCAGCGTTCGCCTTTCAGAATCTTGCTCGTCTGAGTGTGCCATGGCTGTGTTAACTTCTCGGCGGGTTTGACCTGCGTCTCATCGTCAACGAGGCGTGGTGACCTCAGCCATGCAGTCCAGACGTGTAATAACACATGTACGTCTTGTTACAATGGCTGAATCCATTCGCATCACTGTTGGCAAGACCTGGAGCTTGCCCGGACAGTTGCGCCCTACTGCAGCTCTCGCCACAGTCGGCCAACACCTCAATATTCGCCACCTGCCATTGCGGGCAAGATAAAAAGAATCGAAGTCGCCGAAGGTCAGATAGAGAGCCATTTCCTCTCCTTCAACACCAACAAAGAAAGGATAGATTCGACCCAGGAAACACACAAACACCAAACCTCGACCCACCATGGCACCCTCAGCCATCTCCCCCTCCACCCAGGAAACCCAACCTACCCCCATGTCCAAACCCGCCCTCCCCAGAAGTAGCAACAATGAAATCCAAAAGAAACAGAAAACACCCCTAGAAATGATCTCCCAAGGCGTCTCTCTCCCCGGCATCCCCACCCACCCAACCTTTGCCTTGCACCGCCAATGGATGCTCGAGCACATGGCGATCGCCTTCCGGGTCTTCGCGCGTAAAGGGTATACGGAGGGTATGTCGGGGCATATTAGCGTAAGGGATCCGGAGAACCATCATGCGTTTTGGACGAGTGAGTTGCCCATTGAGTGTAGCTGCGTTTGGAGATGTATGAGACGAATTGCTGACCCTTACCCCTTGGTTTGAGATCCGCTGGGCAGGCACTTTGGGCTGTTGAAAGCGAGTGATATGATCCTGGTAGACTACGATGGGAAAGCAATTGGAGGGAATATGTCGAGGCCGGCGAACGCGGCGGGGTTCCTGATTCATAGTGCGGTGCACAAGGCGCGACCTGACGTGGTAAACTCACAACTGACTCACCTTCCATGACTGAAGACGCTGGCTAATATCAAAGCCAGACCGCGGCATGCCACACCCACAGCCCAGCCGGCAAAGCCTGGTCGACCTTCGCCCGCCCCCTCGAGATGCTCAACCAAGACGTCACCTACTTCTACGGCTCGGCGCAAGCCGTCTACCCGGACTTCGGCGGCGTGGTCTTCACAGCCGAAGAAGGCGAACGACTGGCCGCTGCTCTCGGATCTCAAGGCAAGGGGATGATATTGCGGAATCACGGGCTGCTGACTGTGGGCTCGACGGTGGACGAGGCGGCGTATCTGTATACGCTGATGGAGAGGAGCTGCGAGGTGCAGTTGCTGGTTGAGGCGGCGGCGGCGAATGGAGTGGAGAAGGTGTTTGTGCCGGAGGAGAGCGCGCGGTATACGTTTGAGATGGCGAGTGATCCCGAGGCGTTGTATTGGGAGTTCCAGCCGGATTTGGAGTGGGAGGAGCATTGCAGTGGCGGGGCGCATCGGCTGTGAGTGTTGACATGACTACTTTATAGACTTGTACAATTCAGACGTGTCAATTAGTTGTAAGCGGTGACTCTCAAGATCATGATTGTGTGACTGATATCAAGTGTGAAGTGTCACGGGTGTCAAAGGGAACTCAAAGGGAGTTGCACGCTCATCGGACAAAGCGGTGATTGGCTTTCGGGCAGCTCGATTACATCCGGGCATGATGTCGACAAGATGACCATCTTCCACCTCCACTACCCTTTCCTCGCTCTCTTATTGTTATCAACATCCTGTCCATCTCCTTTTCCATTCTGTCGTACGTCGTCGTTCCCGCTCCTGTACACCCCACCAACCATGTCTCTCCCCCCCAACCTCCACACCCCCTCGCGCCTCGCGCCCCCCACCTCCCTCGAACGCGTCGAAGCCTGGACCGTCTCACAACTATCCTCCACCCTCGCCTCCACCACCCTCACCCCGCGCCCCACATCCATAACCCTCGACATCCCCCTCAACGAAGACAACGCGCCGCGAGACTCGCCCCCCCGCCCCCGCAGCGAACCCGCCCACACCGTCCACAAACACCGCGCCCCGATCCGCCGCGACAGCCAGCACCGCCGCGAAGCCCTGCTCAAAGGCAAAGAAGGCTCTCGCCGCCGGCAGCGCTGGGAAAACGACCGCCTGCTCAGCAACCCGCACGCGCAGCCCCCGCTCCCGAGCGACTGGGAAGTCCAGCCCACGTATCCGCGGCGGAAGGTGCCGTATTTCCTGGCGCCGTTGTGGGATGCTGAGTTTGCGGCGCGGGCGGCGGGGGAGAGGGGGAGGGAAATGGGGGAGCTGGGTCAGGTTGGGGTTGGGAGGGAGGCGGCGGAGGTGAGGGAGTTGAGGGCTAGGCTTAAGAAGGCCAGGGGTGCGAGGGGACTTTTGCAGGATTTGGAGGAGGGAGTGAGGGGGTTTATTGAGGAGTGGGAGGCTAAGGAGCGGGAGCTGGAGAGCGAAGGGGTGATTGAGGCGGATAGCGAGGACGAGGAGATAGTGTTTGTGGGGCGGAGTGGGGCGATGAGCGATGAGCGGAGGCGGGAGAGGGAGATGGAGACGGTGGAGAAGGATCGGTTGATTTTCCAGTCGTTGGTTGAT
>JAVRRR010000614.1:0-11634 GCA_035927975.1 Rachicladosporium monterosium | reverse complement strand
TTTCCTCGTCTTCGTACTTCCGGACCGTTGACTCCTTCCTGTTCGACTGCGCACTTGGCTTTGTTTGTATAGGTATAGTGAACTCCTCCAGTTCAAATACTTCAACACGATGCTCACGACGCGCCCGCAAACGACCGAGGAACACTGTGACACGGCGGAGCCAACTGGCAGTGTTGTAAATGGGCGCAATTTCACGCATTATAAGCCTGCATATGTACCTAGACGGTCACAGGTTTCATTCCCTTTCTTGCAAACGGCCAATCAAGCAGCATTGACAGCAACGCATGGCTGTTTCGAGCGGCGAAAGCATCATCGTGACATGATTGGTAGTCCAACAACAATACGCTATCCAAGCTGAAGCCGCAATTGCGCATGCACATCTCGATACCTTTACAAGCGCCTCGTTCTTCTGCGACATCAAAGCATCTGCTGGCGGGACACTTTCCCTTCGACATCACAACCCCCTGGACACATTCGAACAAGAAGAGATGTCCTCTTACAAGAGAGGGCGCGAAGTTGATAGTGCAGGGGATAGCCAAGGGGTCAGAAAGCGAGGTCGGCACTCAACGACGGAAAGTCACGATCGTTCTGCTGCACCATGTGTCAAGCACATCCGGAGTACTACAACTGAGCATGACGAAGGACCAGCCTGCTTTGTCCCAACCGGGACAGGCGGCAGATCTTTGCCACTTGAGCTCGTAGTCGCCGTCCTGGAACGATCCGAGCTTTCAATACAAGAACTACTCAAGATCGGTACTCTCTGCTCCACCACCTTAAATACCTGAAAGTACTTCCACTCAGTAGCGTTGAAGCCAGTCGCTGCTTTGACGTCTCCTGCAGTTGAGCGGGCGCCGATGTTTGCCATTATTGTAAGCGTGGCCCAACGTGAGACCCATGCAGTGCACGCCTGGTGCCTCCTAGATGGGGCACCGGACACTTCGCCGGGCGGGAGGGTTCGCGGACCGCTCCGGCGGCGAGAACATGACGTGACAAACAATAAGCACCAACATCAATCCACCCAGGAACGCATACGTTGCAACATACGCGTAGTGCATCTCCCAGCGACTAATTACCAACCGCGACAGCAGATATCCCGCGGCGCACCCGAGTCGACAATCACTCGCCCAAACACAAAGCACTCAGCCGCCGATGGAACCCAATGTCTTGCCTTCGCCGATGCACGCTCGGAAACGATGACCTGCTTCTTGAGGGTTTCGAGCAGCTCTCGTACACAGAGCTCTTCGGTCTGCTGAGGGTGTCACATCGGTGGAAACTCAGCCTCTGCGTCTACGGACGTTCTTGACACCGGCGCAGCCATTTTCGACAATAAGTCAACTATCTAGTTGCTGAGAAGGCCCGCCGCGTTCAGGGCGCCAGCAAATACAGTAGCGTCGATCCCTACGTAGCGAGCCACCCTTCGTCAAGAGCCACATTCACAGACTAGACCCAGTCAATCGCTCTATCACAGATTTGTTAAGCATTTATCATTAGCTTTGTAATCGTGGTACGTCATTTGCACCTGGTCTGGACAATCTGGACAAGTCTGAGACGATCTGTGACCCACTAGTCAGCTCCAGGTGTGTAGTTGTTGGGGACGGTCGGTACACTGCTAGTCAGCCCAGTTCATGATAGTGCATAGGCGAAATGTCCTGCACAGTTTCCGGAGGTAATCACAAACTCAACAAGCAATCAAGCTACCACACAGCTAGAATAGGTATATCGACCTCACTAGAATGGACCGCCTTGCGCTTATATCGATCAGACTCGCAGTAATTTCACCAGCGCAGGCTGCACCTATGCCCAGGTGGGCTTCTCGCGCCTGCGCCAGCCTCCCGCAGCAGACAATTACTACCTTCGGCTGTGCACCACTGCTTGACATTGCAGTCATTAAAGACTGCCGGGGTGAGGGGTCTGCGTAGGCGCCCTTCGTCCTCCCCATTCCAAGTGCGTGAGCCAGGATCGCCGGCTTCGCCTCCCGGTCGTTGTTGACCTGTATTGGCCGTACACGTGCTTGCAAGTGACTTCGATAGGAACGCCATAGACCGTTTCCCGAAAAGTTGCTTAGTATAACAATTCTTTTGCTCGGATGAATCACTTTGCGCAGCGCCGTAGAGCATTCTCTGAAGCGATGGGCTCACGCTTTTTTCCTACTACGTACGGTACCATCACATTGCATTAGGTTTGCGCTCCAACGCTTCTCGAACACACTGGGACAGTCCTCCCGGCTTCTCCCATCTTGTCCGGATTTCCCGCCTCACATGCCTGGCCTCTTGCTCGTCTGCAGTCTGCCGAAGTGTGTAGACTCTGGGAACCCTTCGTAGAAATCTCCTGGAGGGTAATGCTGGTGGCGCCGAACATACAGGTGTACTCTCGCACAGAGGTGGTCGGATGCGGCTTGATGTCTGGCCTTCAGGGTCGACTTCATGGACGTGTACACGTACGAGTTCACATGCGCGTCCGAGGTTGGCATCAGAACCACCTTCATGTCGTTGTTCGTGCCCGTGATGCGGTACGACTTCCCAGTGTCGGTCAGGAGCGTGGAGACCGCTGCGATCTTGCTGCTCACTACGCTGTGCTTCGAGGTGTCGATCCCAGTCTGGTAGATGATCTTGGTGAGCTTCGTCATCGCGGACGAGCAAGCGAGCATCTTCGCCTCCTCGGTGACGTTCAGGATTGAGAGCGCGGGCACGTTCGGGGAGTTGATCACAAGCGCGTCGTCGCGGACGTTGTCGAGCATCATCCCCATCCGCATGAAGCCGTAGGGGCCTGCGAGGCTGTGCCTGCTCATGATCGTGTTGACAATTCCCCTCTCGGACCTGACGACGTGCGACTTCCAGTACTTGGACGAGACTATGACCTTGTACATCTTCTTCCACGACTTCTACTTCAGGATCATGGAGTTGTACATGGCTCCGCCCATGTGCTCGCTCATCTCCTCGAACGTCACTGTGGTCAGCATTGCGCTGTCGAAGCCGGGCGGCATCTCCTTCTCCAGAGCGCACGCGCCCACGCCACCGAAGACGCTCTTGCTCGAGTTCGTGCCGTAGACCCTGTACCAGGCCACGTCCAGCTCCTCCTCCTCCCCAGCGAGACTCATGGGTGCGAGCGTCCACAACTCGTCGCCGTGGAAGTCGGCGTTGGTCAAAAGGCAGATCTCGAGCGGAACCCTGACCGAGTCGACACCCTCGTCTCCCGCCATGACCTTTATCAGCAACGTGCTGTCGGACCCCTGCGAGGGGCACCTCCCCATCGCTATCACAGTGCCGGCCGCGAGCTTACTCACGTGGCAGTTCTCGTCCCCGGACACGTACAAGAGCCTGCCTCTGGAGAGGACCTTCCTCGGGATCTAGATGTAGCCCGGCTGGGGAAGCCAGTCGCTCCAAACGGTAGGCTGGGTGAATAGAGATAGGTGCGCTGCGATTGTACTTGGCTGGCATTGCCAAGGGTACTGGAAAAGGGCCTATGCGGACGGAACCCATTGCCTGAGGCTCGAGACCGGTCTTTGATGAGAATGTCGATAGCAGGGCCGAAAATACCGTCATACCGAGCTTGCGTTCACATCGTCGACTGAATGCTTCAATACGCGTCAAATCTGTATATTGTCTTGGGGTACTACCAAGTGCACTTACGCTTCCGCGTCGCGCCCAAGACTATTCTTGCCAACAAGGCTGAAGGACGTGGGTCGCCGTCTGGAGGGGCCATATCGTTCACTTGTCCGTCAAGATGGCCGTAGGGTACGCCCGGAAGGTTGGTGGACGGTGGAAGACCTTTGGCAACGGCGGCGCCTGATACCAAACCGCAGCGTCCTTGGCAAAGTCGGCCGAGTTTAGAGGGGCACCATGTGGCACATGCTAGGCAGAAGGTGCGATCTGGAGGTACGCATGTGATCGAAAGGCTTGCATGTGTACGAGGACCAATGCAAGCGGTAGTGGCCGCTCGTATAGACGAAGAGATGCAGGTCTGAGAGCCACGAGAGGTCCACGTATCACTCTCATTCCGGCCGATCCGTTGCCACCTCCTTGTGAATGTAACAAAGCAGAGATTGCAATGCAACCATGTGTGTACGAGCCAGATTTATCCGATGCGTTCGTGCCTGAAGTCGTGGTTCGCGCGCGAACACATTGCTCTCGCGCGTAGAGCGGCAGAGCATCTCCACTAATCAGCACCACGAGATCACGCCGACACGAACGCGACAATCTTGGGATGGATGTTGGTAAAACTAAGGAAGAGAGTCGATAAACCTATCGAAACTGCCATCAAATCCTCTCAATTTCTTACGTTTCCTACATCAGCGCCGCTGCTGCTAGCTCTTCACACAAGTACAGGGATCCCCATCGCATTCCGGCCAACTGCATGAGACGGAAGGGGAGCATGGCGGACCGTGTGCCATCGTGTGCCTCACGTGTGCGAGGGATGTTTGGGCGTACACATAGATAATGCGAGATATCGTGCTACGCGCGGCCCCTGTTTAAGCGCTTCATTCTGGTCTTGGCTCGTGTTCCTGCAGAGGGCGGCAAGTTGTCGTGTTTGCTCATACGCGTCGCCGGCCGCCCGGTCGACTGGGTAGCGAGTCGTCCCCGTTTCTGGACGCCGTTGCAGTGAGAAGAGCAGTTGCTGGACGGCGGTGTTGCTACAAGCCATCAGTAACTTTATGGTGCATGGGTGTACTAATATTTTACCCTGCGTTGCACGCTGTATACTCCTCTGGCGTGTACTCCACTTGTCCCTGAGCCAGGCAAGCGGTGGGCACTGGAGCGCGCGGGTGCTGGCGCTGTCGTTGTAGTCTTGGACCATGCTGAAGATCACCCCGAAATGCGCCTCCTCCTTCGCCCAGTACGTCGCATCCGTGATCAAGTCGCGAACAGCATCGTACACGTCCCCATTGCCGTCGCATAGGTGGAGGAAGTAGTTACGGTGGAGGGCGGGGTGCTCAGGCGCAGACGGCGTAGCTGTGCGCCGTTCGAGCGCTGTGAGCGCATGAGTCAAGGCGTCGGGAGAGATTGTACCGTTAAAGGCTGGCAGGAAAGAGGGCGAAGGTGATGCCATGCTGCGTGGTGGTATAGTCAAGGAGAGTAAAAAGGAGATTGCGGGCGCGTGGAAGCTCTGACTACACGTGACCGTAGCGTAGACGACTTCTGTCACTACATGTAGCAACGCTCGTGGCGACAACCATGCATAGATGTTGGAGGTCGCACTGGGGGGGCTGCGGAAGGACTAACACTTGCAGCAGCACCTGCATGCCCATCAGCGTTGCCTCACAGCCACTCGCCATGCACCAACTCAGGTACACCACTTCCACCTGCTTCATGATAAGGGCAGCATGCCGTTCACCTGGACGCTCGTCAAACCGAGGACTTTACCGCTCGTCGCCTGCTGCTTCACACTTGTTCCAACATCATGCCTAACAACAGAAAGCGGGGCGCCGGCGTGCGGAACACTGAAAAGAAATCGAAGACCACTGAAAAGAACATTGTGTACTGCATTATTGAGGTCATCTCTGCGCCGATCGTCATTGGCAGTCTACCGCAGAACGAACAGTACATCCTCGACCCAGGACTGGACGTGGCTCACAAAAGGTCAGACCCATACCGCTATTCGGCTCGCGAAGATACACCGCAGTTGGGTCGAGTCAAGCTACAGTTGACCATTGACAAAGCCACCATGAGACACCCAAACCGAGGCCATATATTTGGCAGCGATGCGTCCACTTGTGACATCTTGCTCGACACGACCGTCGCCAACTGTGTAAGTGGCAGATATTTCCGGATGGAGCTCAGCACCGATCAGCGTCCTCCAGCGCAAATAGACATCGTCAATCTGTCCAAGACAGGTTCGCTCACCGTCGACAATTTGGATTACTGGAACGGCGATCGAGCCGTGGTCCGCAAAGGGCAGACGAGTCGCGTCGAGGCTGGACCGAATGTCATTCTCTCGGTGGAGTTCCCTGATCGTGGCCTAGACGAATTGGCTCTGGACAGCCTTCGAGAAGCCGGTAAAGCTCCGCTAGCAGACTTCCACGCCATCCGAGCTCCAAGGAAATCGAGGATGCAAACGCCTACCTGGCCACACAGTTTCCAAGACTGGGTGCGAGTTTCCGACATACCGTGGAAGACCGGAAAGAAGTACAACATTACTGGTCAGTTGGGTCGTGGACGGTATTCGACTGTGAGAATGGCGACGGAGTCTCAAACCGGTAGGTTTGTTGCGGTCAAGATCATTACGGATGGAGTGTCACCCCCTGTGAAGCTCTCAAGGGTGGAGGACAAAAGTCGGGAACTCGATATCATGCGACGGCTCAGGCGAAACCCACACCCTAACATTGTCGAGCTCCTCGATCACGCCGAGTACCCCACTGAACCTCATCCAACACTGCTAGTGCTGGAGTTCGCCGCTCATGGGACTCTCCTGGAGTACTACAGCCGCTCGCTCGATAGCTTGCCCTGCAACAAGGAACAGACCGCTAAGGAGATCACCCTTCAGATAATCAAGGCAACTAAGCACCTGCATAATATGAACATCATTCACGGGGACATCAGCCCCTCCAATGTGCTTGTCTTCGAGTTTGACGACAGTGACATAACCCCGTACTGCAAACTGGCAGACTTCACGCACGCGCAGGACTTCATCATCGGCAATCGGCCGGGCGGTCCCGACTGCTTCGTCCAAGGCACGCCGGCTTACATGTCGCTTGAGTGCCTGAAGGGACTGCGGTACGATGATATGGCCGAGGTGTGGGCTTGTGGGAAGATCGCCTTCTGGCTTCTGACCGGTGACCACGGGATCCCATCGGATGCTACAGGACAGATTGCACCTTACCCGGTTTTTGCTGCACACCTCAAGACTTGGGACTGCAAGGCGGCCTTGAAGGAGTGCCACATCTCAGCTTCTGGCGTAGCGCTCCTCTCATCCATGCTGAACAACAATCCAAGCAGCCGACCAAGCGCAGGCGAATGCCTGTCCGACGTTTGGTTCACCGAATTCGTCCCTCGCCTTCGTTTGCCCAGCGCTGCTGAGCTGTTCGAGCCTCTGGACTTGCGCGCACTCGTCGGCAATGATGGCAAGGCCAAGGATAGCGACACGCACGGCAAAGCCTATCCCATGTGCAATATTGTCGGCTATCTTGGCGAGAGTTTTATCGCCTCTCTCGGTCGAGACTTTCCTCGCCAGGACTGGCCAGATCTCCTCCGGGCGGATTCTTCTACTGTGTTCCTACCATCCACTGAAGCACAAACGACGCGGTGCTGCTCGTGCGAGCCGATCGATGAGCCGGTAAGCCAGACCGTCACAAGGTACGTCGATTACCTTCTAGCGCGCTGCAGTATACTGACGGTCAACGTCTCAATAGGATGCATCATCAATGGGGACGTCAGCCGTCGCCGGACGAGCTTGCAAGGGCCCTTCAATCCGTGCCAGAATAACACGAGCCGTAGGTCGCAACGGCGGTGCACGTACGTGAGCTCGGGGGACGTGGTCGGGAGCCATGGGAGAGCTTTCCTTAATGTCTATACATTCTGCTGTGCCTGTACTCTACAGAAATCATGACGAACAACATCTCATGCACGATCGTCCTCTGAGGGATACCGGGGACGTTTATGCGACTTCCCATCCGGTGATCCAAAGCCGTTCACCCTCCGTCCCAGCAGCTCTGCTGAGCACTGCATCATCGCTGCCGCATCTTTTATACGCTCTGCAGACTCGTTCACGATGACGCCTGAATCCTCAAGGAGCTGTGCCGCATTCCTTTGTAAGGCGTGTGTCCGGCGGTCGAGGACCGCTTCGAAGGTGACGAAGCAGTACACTAAGACAGCCTTGAACTACTATTATATCCCATCGCACCTCGACATGTGCGGCAAGAATTCTCAGAATGGATGCAGCCTGGAGATTACTACCCGCTGCCAGCAAGACGGTCTCCAGGCCCCGTTGATGCTCAAGCACATTAGAGCAATACCATAGGCATAATATCTGGCTAAGTATTTTGAACCGGAAGCGCGTCACGCTCCGTCCATACGCCCGCCATCGGCGGGATTCGCGTTCCGAAACTCGTACCGATCTAAGTGCGTTACTACGTGTGACAGCTGCTTCTGCACGTTACTAAACAACGCGCGATGCGCACGAAATACAGTGATGTTCATGCACATGTGACTTGACCATCCAATTACCTCCCTGTGTCGGCTACATCTATCCTCACGCGATACATATCTCCCAGCATCATCAGACTTGTTTACATGGAGGAGAAAGGCGGGCCTGATGAAGTCACTACGGGGGAAATCGATGCCAAGCTTGAACCAGTCACGGGCGAGATTGCGTCCGTCCGCCTGTATCTGGGTGCTCCACGCTGACATCGCGCTATGGTGACCGGCGCCACCCCGCGCGGAGATTATACGGTACACCGAGACCTGCATTACCATCACTTCTTATACCGCTCACAGCATGCCTCGCCTCTTTGCCTGACAGACAAGTACTGTCCAGAGAACGCATCGTTGAGAGTTAAATACACAACCGCTCCGCATGTCGTGCTGGCCATTCTAATTGTGCTGGCTATGGCGCACGGACAGCTTCCCGCAGACGTGTGTCCGTGCGCGCCTCGGCTTTGCTCTATCGTATGAAAGATTGCGTAAAATTCAAACCGTGACTAGCCTCACCTTATCAACCTACGGTTTATTAAGCTTAACCTTCAAATGATGAGGATGTGCGGCAAATGAATCGCGGTCAATCAGACGCTCTTGAAACATGAAGAAAACCCTTGAAAGCCGCTGCACCCTTTGCGAGATCACGGCTCGATGTAGTGCTGTTGTAGAACGCGGTTTACGAGCAAAGGACCACCCTGGTCGGTACTTCTTCAAGTTGAAAACAAGGATTGCCAAAAGCGAGGCGTATCTTGATACGAAAGATTGTGAATTACTCCTAGAATCTCGTTGTTCAGCTCTAATTACGTTACTACCGACAGTTCCGCTGCGATTTGTTTCCACCGCGGAAGTGGCTGTGCAGGCAGTTGTGGCTGCCTATCGCTCATCAACCCGCCAAACACGTTATCCAAGATGTTGGTGCCGCCGCCGATGTCCAGGTCGGAGTGTTCATTGAAACGATGCATCGGCACAGCGGATAGCATCGTCGGCGAATGCGATCGGGACATGAGCGAGTGAGGTACAAGTGCGTATACCCTCAAACTGGTCGCTTTCAAGGAACGTTTAGCTCGTACACCCTGTGCAAAGCTGTCTTGAAGATCTGCAAGCTCAGCACCCTCAGCGCGCCTACAATCGTGTTCGCAGCTGCATCATTGGCCTACTAAGTGACGGGAGATGATGGGCTTTGGCATGGCGATCCACACCATCTCCGCTCGAGCGACGGCACTAACGCTTGCTAATGAAGGTCCTACTGATTTGCTCCGTTTGCACTTGACTGTTTCAGCGATCTATGCGCTACTACCGTAGTGACAGTCTATGTCTACGGAATGCATAATTTCATTCGGACTGCTTAGAACGTTTTCTGTCGCTCCAGTGGACTGATTTTGACTGTGCCTCTCCCTTCACCACTACTTTTATCGCGGTAGAATAGTATTGCGGTGTAATTCTCATTAGGTGTTTCGCCTAGCTTGCCGAAGCGCAATATCTTGCTCACAGGTTGCCGAAGTGCTCAATCCCATGCACGGTACCTTGGCCGCTCCAAAGTCACCCAACCTACCACCGTCCTACCACCGTCAAATCTCTCTGGGTGCCTAGCTTCGGCTCTGGAGGAATCGGGTACGAAGGTCAGAACGCTGTATCATCCTCTCTCTGTTGCCGCCCTGGAGATGTCAGTGCCTGGTGATATACGTTGACTCTTTCAGGTGTAAGATCCTCCATACCAGTAGCCGACTGCAAGGCAGGCGTGGTTATGTGGGTCATTGCGCAGATTCAAGGACAGACGATTCCGTTGCACGCAAGCCTGAACGCCATCAGTCGCTTTTTCTCACATCCATGGATCGAAGAGCTTCACCTCTATGTACCTGCAGCCGTTGGCAAAGTCTGACCGACAGTGTTATCAGCTGTAGCAGTGCGGCGATGATGGCAAGGATGTTGGCTGCCAAGGCTAGTCGAGACGAAGCATCACTAACGACAATGACTTCGGTGGGGTTCATGGCTAGGCTCTGCGAGTATATCGAGCAATAGCGAATGCTGAAACTGCGACAAAATGCATGAGGTTCGCTCATCTCAACTGTTATGTGGCAGACAATGATATCAAGTAGCTTTCTCTTCGTTGCACACGGACAAACTGGATGCCTACCAGAGTGGCACAATGTTGAACAGCATCGTGGTCCATGCCCGTAGCACGGCAGATCCTTTGGGAAGTCCAAGGTCGCACCAAATAATTCTTCTTGTTCGTGTATGACAGAAACAAGGTGCGAATGCGAACTCTGTGATAGTTGCGTCTCGAGTGCAAACTGTCGAGTCTTGAGCCATAAGTAAGCCGCGCAATAGCGCTTACTCCTACGCTCCGTTGTGCCGACCGAACGGAGATGATGTTTCTCACATCCTTTGGAAAGCACTCGCGAGTCTTTGTGCGTTATTGCATTGGGGGAACGTTGTTGAAGAAGCGCAATGTGGCCGCTCGAGGCCGTAAGTGGCAGCTGCGCATAGCAGTATACTGGCTGGTATGTCGTGTCACGGTAAAAGTTGTTGATTCAGCCTCATCACGCTAATTCGATCGAAGCATGCTGATCGGCACAGCTGATCTCATGCCAGATGCTTTGGTGGGGTGACCAGTAGCGCCGCCCAATACAACTGTGTCACAATGCAAACAAAAACGCCAATGCAGCTCAACGTTGCACGACCTCATATGTGTTGCGTCCAGCGCTGGTTGGCGCCATCGGCAACCCGGCAAGCGGATGTTGCACAGTCAAGCTAGGGATTGCCGAACTAACTCCTGATCCGCTCAGTGTACGCATAGTCGGGCCTTGGCTGAGTACCCCCGAGCAGACTGCACTTTGTCCATTCTCCAGACATCTCCTCTCGGACGTTTTCTAATGCGATCTCTCCGTCAACCAGGTACAAGAGCTCTGCTGAAGGCACAATATGAGAGGTTAGATCACGGCGAACCCTTTCTTCATTGCACTTGCTCGCTCGTTGAAAAATTTCGATATAAATTTTCTCGGAGCACGAGTTATAGGTCGGAGCGAGCTCGTCCAGACTCAATAAAGCTTGAGAGATCTCTGTGCTCTGGGTAGGTTTTGCCCCGCTTGGCGCAGGCAGAATTTGGCCGGTGCAGCGTGCCGCCGTTATGGCCCGGCTTTGTGACGTCAGGTTTCGGGTTGTTGTCATGCGTGCAACGCAGGCGGGGCAGACCCCGATCCGGCCTGGCGCTGCCGCGTCGGACTTAGCGTGACGAACTCCCCTGCGCTGAAGCGACGCTAGCCCTACGGCTCAGTGGGACCGCGACGTATACGGTGTGTATGGTCCATATACCCGTACAAGATTAAACTCGCAAAGACCAGACATTCCACCGCTAGTCGCGTAGCTTGAGACAAGGACATGCAATTTACTTTTCGCGACACTGTCGCGCTGCTGATATTGTGGCTCGCCACGCGCGGCAGGATCACAGAACCGCACGTAACATGTGAATCGAGCCTTGTGACCGGCTCTTAACCATAAGACCCTT
>JAVRRR010000061.1:23852-34321 GCA_035927975.1 Rachicladosporium monterosium | reverse complement strand
CACATAATATTCCCTTGGGAGTCCGGCATTAGTGTACATATACTGCTTACCACGACCATTCTAAGGCGACGTACACAAGTCAATGGCACCTTGACAGACGGGACGAATGCGCGTCGACTTTACGCGCGTGAACAGGAACGAGAAGGATGAGCTACCTGGCGCAAAGTGGTCCACGATGGCGCGACAGCCAGTTTGGGCGGAATAAAGAAGACACACCGTCCCCGGGTCCTCCACCAGGACATGCCCGGTCCAAGTCCAGCATCATGCAGTCGCCGCTGCCAACTGCAGTGCCGGTGGGGCACGCGCGCAATCACTCAGTGTCCGACCTACGCATGACGGGCTTGAAGCGCAACAGCTCAGTACGGACCAGCACGCCTGTCGGTACCTTCGCGCCTCAATTCATCCAAGAGGCAGGGTTGGACGGGTCCGAGGAGCGCGTGCGCGGCATAGAAGGCGAGAATGATTTCTCCGGCAAGAGATATGTGTGGGTGCGAGACAACGACATCGCTTTTGTGCGCGGCTGGGTGGTGGAGGAGCTCCCGGAGGAGATGCTGAGGGTGCAATGCGATGACGGCGGTCAGCGCGATGTACCTGCCGATAGTGTGGACAAGGTCAATCCGGCCAAATTCGACAAGGCGGACGATATGGCGGAGTTGACGCATTTGAACGAGGCGAGCGTGGTGCACAATCTGCAGCAGCGCTATCAGGCGGATTTGATATACACCTACTCCGGGCTGTTCTTGGTGACGGTCAACCCGTATGCGCCGTTGCCGATTTATGGGAAAGACTACATGAACATGTACCGAGGCCGGAGTCGAGAAGACACGAAGCCGCACATCTTCGCAATGGCAGACGAGGCTTTCCGGAACCTGGTCGACGAGGGCGCGAATCAGTCAATCTTGGTGACGGGAGAGTCCGGTGCCGGAAAGACGGAAAATACGAAGAAGGTCATACAATACCTGGCGGCTGTAGCGACTTCGGACACTCCTCGCGCGAAGACGGGCGGACGGCAGCTGTCGAACCTGTCCGAACAGATACTGCGTGCGAATCCCATACTGGAAGCTTTTGGTAACGCGCAGACCGTTCGGAACAACAACTCGTCTCGTTTCGGCAAATTCATCCGGATACAATTCGCACGGTCGGGCCAAATCGCTGGCGCGTTCATTGATTGGTATCTCTTGGAGAAGAGTAGGGTGGTGCACCTGAGTGGCAATGAGCGCAATTATCATGTCTTCTACCAGCTACTCCGCGGTGCCGACAAGTCGATGCGACAAGACTTCCTCCTAGAGGGCATGGAGGTCGAGGATTTCGAATACACACGGCATGGCAACGAAACGATCAACGGCGTGTCCGATCTGGACGAGTGGAACTCGCTCTTAGAAGCCTTCCACGTAATGAGCTTCTCGGACAAGGAGCAGAAGGCTATACTGCAAACCATTGCGGCATTACTGCATCTGGGCAACATCACCGTCATGAAGGAGAGCTTACGCGCGGATCAAGCATCTTTAGCACCCGATGCTGAAGTCTCGGTACGGCGTACCTGTCAACTTCTTGGTATTGCTCCGGATGCCTTCGTAAGAGCATTGCTGCACCCTCGAGTCCGCGCAGGCCACGAGTGGGTAGAGAAAGTGCAGACACCTGACCAGGCTCGTCTCTCCATCGACGCGCTCGCGAAGAGTGTCTACGAGCGTGGTTTCGGAGATCTCGTGAACCGTATCAACAGTCAGCTTGATCGCACATCCTCCGGCTTGTACTCAAAGGACACCTCATTCATCGGTGTGCTGGATATTGCCGGGTTTGAAATCTTCGAGCAGAACAGCTTCGAGCAGCTCTGCATCAACTACACGAACGAGAAGCTGCAGCAATTCTTCAATCACCACATGTTTGTTCTCGAGCAGGAAGAGTATGCACGGGAGCAGATTGAGTGGAAATTCATTGACTTTGGACGAGACCTGCAGCCTACAATTGATCTGATCGAAGTCACCAATCCGATCGGTATCTTCTCCTGCCTGGACGAGGACTCCGTCATGCCCAAAGCGACCGACAAGTCTTTCACCGAGAAGCTGAACGGGCTATGGGACCGCAAAACGCCGAAGTACAAGCGGAGTCTGCTCAAGCAGGGTTTCACACTTACTCACTATGCTGCCGAAGTGGAGTACGAAACTGAAGGCTGGCTCGAGAAGAACAAGGATCCGCTCAACGACAATGTAACACGGCTGCTGGCCGAGTCGAGCAACAAGCATGTTGCCACCTTGTTCGCCGACTGCGCTGACCATGACGACGGTCCTGGTGAAGGTGCAATGAGAAGCCGAGTAAAGAAAAGTCTGTTCCGAACGGTAGCGCAACGACACAAGGAGCAGCTCTCGACGCTCATGAACCAACTGCACAGCACGCACCCGCACTTCGTCCGCTGCATTCTACCCAACCACAAAAAAAGACCCAAGCAATTCAGCGCTCCATTAGTCCTAGACCAGCTCCGCTGCAACGGTGTCCTAGAGGGTATCCGTATCGCCCGCACCGGCTTCCCCAACCGTCTCCTCTTCGCCGAGTTCCGCGCGCGCTACGAAGTCCTCTGCCCACGCCTCCCACGCAACGGCGTCCTAGACGGCCAAGCAGCGTGCAAGCTCATGCTCGAAAAGCTCAACCTCGACCGCAGCTGGTACCGAGTCGGCCTTACTAAGGTCTTCTTCCGCGCTGGCGTGCTGGCCGAGCTGGAGGAGGCGCGCGATAAGCTCATCCGGGGGATTTTCGAACGATTTCAGTGTGTGGCCCGTGGATTTGTGCAGAGGAGGTTGTTCCGGAAGCAGCAGCACCGGGCTGAAGCGACGAGGATTATCCAGAGGAATTTCCAGGTGTATGCGCAGATGCAGGCGAATCCTTGGTGGCGGCTTTTTGTGCGGATGAGGCCTTTGTTGGGAGCTACGAGGCAGAGTAATGAGGTTAAGAAGCGGGAGGAGGAGATCAAGGCGCTGCAGGAGAAGATTGCGGTGGAGGAGCAGCAGCGGGCGAAGATTGAGGAGGAGAGGAGGCGGGTTGAGCAGGAGCGGGAGAGAGTGCAGCAGACGCTTGAGAGTGAGCGGGCTCTGGCGCTGGATAAGGAGGAGATCTTTCGGAGGCTGAGGGAGAAGGAGGCGGTCTTGGAGGAGGACCTTGTGGCCGCGAGGAGAGATCAGGAGGAACTGGAGGGGCAGGTTGATGAGTTGATGGCTGCGAGGAAGATAGCAGAGGAGGAACTTGGGGAGAGGAGAGCGCAGCTTGAGCAGGCTGGGTCAATCATTGAGAAGCTTGAGGGCGAGAAGCAGGATCTGATAGACAGGATGACGGAGCTGGACGCGCATCTGCAGGAGCTGGAGCAGACACGAACATTGACGAGCGAGCAGGAAGAGTCGCTGCAGTCCGAGATACGCATGCTCCAGAGTCAGGTGAGCCTCAAAGACCGCAAGATGCAAGATCTGGAAGCGAAGCTGCTCGCGAACGACCACGAATTGGATACCAAGCTTGCCACTGCGACCAGGGATCTGCAAGGCTCCAAGAAGCAAGTCCGCGACCTTCTCGACGAGAATCGAGCTGTTCGGCAGCAAATGACCGATCTCTCAAGTACATCTGCTAGCTTCGAAGATGTCATCCGTCGGAAGGATAGCGAGCTCGCGATCATGAGGACGGACTTGAAGCAGTTTCAGAACGACCGCAAGCGCTTCGAGGAGGAGAAGCACCAGCTCACAACCAAGCATGACGGCATTCAAAACCGGCTGCGACAGGTCCAGGCGGAGATGGACGCCATGCGGACGCAGATGGCGCAGCTCGAGCGTGAAGCGAGCGACGCCAAACGCGCGCTCGAAGAGCAAACTTCCGCCAATGTTCAGGTGGAGTTGCTAGAGTCCCAACTTCACGACGTCAAGGGCGAGCTCTTCCAGACGCAGACAGATCTCAGTCGCGAGCGGCAATCCCGAGACGACGTGAAGAGGATCGCGGAAGCCGAGATGCAGGATCTGAGGCGGGAATTTGACGCCCTGCACGAGTCCAAGGTGACGGTGGAGAAGGAGATGTACGTCCAATCCGACACCACCCGGCGGGCGACGAATGCGAGAGATGTGGCGGAGAAAGAGCGGAAGGAGTATCAGGGTGAGCTCCAGGGTTTGCGGAAGAAGTTTATCGAGTTGCAGGAGGCGAAACTGGAGTGCGAGACGCTGGTTGAGCGGAACATGACGAAGCAGGCGAATGAACGGCACGCGATTGTGCGGCGGGAGCTGGATACCAGGACGCAGGAGGTAGAGGGACTCGAGGCGGACAAGGCGCAGTTGGCTGGGGAGGTGCAGAAGCTGAAGAGACTGATTGGCGATTCGGATTCGTTCAAGTTGCATCATGACCAGGACAAGCAGCGGCTGGAGAGGGAGCTCGTTACGATCAAGGGCCGCTTGACGGCGTCTGAGAATGACAACCGGGTGCTTATAAATAAGGTGCAGCAGAAGAATCTGGATATTGCGCGCTCAAACTCGAAGGCTAGTGATACTCAGCGTACGCGGGTCAGCCAGCTTACGCAGGGTAAAGCGCAGTCGGACGATGAGGTCAAGAGATTGCAGCGGCAGCTCAACGATGCTCAGCTCACTATCTCGTCGCTGGAGAAGCAGAAGGAGAAGCTCACACTGGGGCTGGAAGATCTCAACCATGAGATTGACCGCGAGCACAAGACAACACGGAATGCTGAGCAGCAGTCGTCTGCGAACAATCTACATCTTGCGGAGGCGAACAGG
Organism: Rachicladosporium monterosium; assembly: GCA_035927975.1. NCBI lineage: Eukaryota > Fungi > Ascomycota > Dothideomycetes > Cladosporiales > Cladosporiaceae > Rachicladosporium > Rachicladosporium monterosium. The sequence goes on along the minus strand of JAVRRR010000061.1, from coordinate 29,570 downwards.
AAGCTTGAGACAGAGCGTCAACTACGGACGCAGGCCCAGCAGAATACTCGGACCGTGCAGTCTGCGCTTGACAACGCCAACGAGGAACTCAGCGAGGCGCACGGGCACTTGCGCCTCCTGCAGAAGATCTTCGACCCGGAGCACGGCCGTCTACCAACGAACGTGGACGGCCCAAAGCCTGATCTCAGCAGAACCATCGATCTCGCTCAGAAGCTTGAGTCCTCTGAGCACGCCCTGCAGCTCGCCACCGACCGCTTTTCGCGTGCGGAAGCACAGGTCGACGAGCTGCGCACGCATCACCAGGAGGATATGCAAGAGAACGACTACCGGCACCAGAACTCCAAGCGCGCACTGCTGGAGGAGATGAACGCCAGTCAAATCAACGCCCGCTCCTCGCCGGGAGGAAACCACACGCTGCGAGAGTGGAGCGGGCAGCAGCAGCCACGGAAACCTTTCGCGTCCACGCCCGTCAATAGCACGCCGACGAACGAGCGGCATCTCAGTAAAGCCAGCAATGACTCCACTCGATCTGACAGGACTGTCGATACGGTGACGTACAATAACCGGATGGATCTCGCGGCCGAGCTGGAGCTGGTGCAAAATCAGCTCCAGATGTCTGAGATGCAGAACCGACACTTGCGCGCCCAGGTGGACCGCAGCAGTCCGAGCAAAGGGGCAAGCTGGCAGGAGGACAGCCCGTCGATCCGGCGCGTGCAGAAGCTGGAGCGGGAGAACTTCCGCTTGCACGATATGCTGGATGATTCCGCCAAGAAAGTCTCCGCGCTCGAGCAGAGTGTCCGGTCTGGACAGCTGTCATTCAAGGAGGTGCAGACGCAGAGTCACGAGGAACTGTACGACCTCATCAATTCGCAGGAGCAGTCGCGGCGGTCGCTGCTCACGGCGCATAATGCGGCGATTGCCGAGCTGGCTGATGCGAAGGCCTCGTTCGACGACACGAAGCAGGTCAAGGCCGGGGTAGAAGTGGAGCTGCGAGACGCCAAGTCCGAATTGGCGGACGTGCTGTATGAGCGCGAGCAGGAGGCTGCGAACCATGCGCAACTCCTGCAGGAGTTCTCGGACATGCAGATCCGACTGGATTCCGAAGCGTCGAAACTCATCGATGTCTCGTCCAGCCTGAACCTGTACAAAGCCCGTGCCGACGACTACTACGAGCGCCTCGAGCAGGCCGAGATCGCGGTGTTGAAGGCTTCCCGCGCCGAGCAGTTCGCGAAGGCGCAGGCGAAAGAGGCAGAGGAGACGTGCGCAACAATTATGTCGGAGCGGAAGCAGATGGATCAGCTGGTCGAGGACTTGCAGCGGCAGACGCAGCAGTATGAGGAGAAGCTGGAGGATCTGGGGACGGATCTGGATAGTGCCACGCAGGCGAAGAAGCGGCTGCAGAATGATTTGGAGGACTACCGCTCGCAGCGCGCGATGGATATCGAGGACAAGGAGTCCTCGGTCGAGCAGACGAGGAAGAAGTACCAGACTGAACTCGCGTCTTTGACGACGGAGCTGGAGGTCGAGCGCGATAATGTTATTCATGCGCGGGGCGAGAACGGCCGGCTGAGTGACGAGCTGGAGGAGTTGCGGAATAAGTGGGACGACGAGGTACTCAATAGCTCGACGTGGGCGAAGGAGAAGTCGCGGCTTGAAGTTGTACTGCAAGGGCTGTCCGGCTCCCGCGACGATGCGGTGAATGCGCACAATGATGCGCAGAGCAAGATCGTGGACCTCCTCGGCCAGGTCCGCAGTCTGCGGACGAGCGTGGACGACGTGGCCGCCGAGCGCGATATGCTCGTCAGAGAGAAAGTGGGCCTGCAAGCGCGCGTGCAAGAAGCCGCTGATCGCCTCGAGGACCTCTCGAGCAACGGCTCGCCATCGAAACGCAATGCCGCGTCGCTCGATCGTGAGTTGCTGGAGCTCAAATCCAGATTGGCGCATCAGGAAGACATTTCCACAGCGGCTGTGGGCAAGATGCGTCGTGCGGAGGGCTTGATGCAGGAGATCCACAAGGATATTGCCAGTGCGCGCGATACGAGCGTGCAATTGCATAAGGAGAAGGCTGGGCTGGAGAAGACGGTCAAGGATCTGCAACTGAGGTGTATCGACTTGGAGACGAAGGGCTACTCGAGTGGGAGCCAAGATGTCCGATTCCTACATGGGCGGATACAGGAGGTAAGCTGACCTGAACCACACCCTCAGAAATCCCCGTATCATACCGAGATCCCTTGACTGACTCCTTCCAGCTCGAATCCCACCTCGAAGACCTCGACCGCACCCGCACAACCGAAGCCCGCAGCGTCCGTAACGTGGACCGCACAGTCAAAGACCTGCAATCCCAACTCGAGCGGCGCGACAAATCCGCGCAATCCCTCGACGACGAGCTCCGCCGCTCCCGCGACAAAATCTCCACCCTCCTCTCCAACATCGAAGAGCTGCAAGCCTCGGACTCCTCCTCCCAATTGTCTGCCAAGCGCGCGGAACGCGAGCTCCGCGAGGAGAAGGGCAAGACGTTACGCTTGGAGCGCGAGGTCGAGACTATGCGCGCCGTGAGCCGGGAGAGGGAGGCGAGTGTAAGGCGGAGTGGGACGTTGGCTGCGTTGAGCGAGAATGGGGGAAGCAGGAGGGGGAGCTCGATGGGGGTACCGAGTGCGAATGGGGATGTGAAGATTGAGGTCCCGGCGAGGAAGAGCAGCTTGAGCAAGGGTTTTTTGTGAGGGGTGGGGGCGCACGGGCTATGGGGTTTACGCTGAGGTCGGAGGCGTTTCTGTGAGGGCGGTGGGAGGTGGGCGGTGCATTGGAGAGGCGTTCGTGAGGTGAAGTGCGTGTCTTGGTGTGGGTTTGTATGTCATACTGTATAGTCTCGTAATCTCTAAAACGTCAAGTAATCCTTCACCTCAAAACCCTGAACCAAGCAGTGCCCGGAGAACCAAGAACCCGCCAATAAGACCCACGATGGTCCCAGCGAGTAACGCCTCACCCTCCCACGTCCAGCCCAGGTACGCAAGCATTCCAATAATGAGCTCATACCGTCTCGCCGCTGCCCTGCGCTGTCTCCAATCCTTCCGAATCTCAAACGGCGGCTTCAGCCGCGCTTCTGCAGGCTTGCTCGAAATCGCGCACGACAACACAACAGGTCTATGATCACTGGTCGGTTGCACAGGCAGCGCGGTGTAGGCGTGGATGTCCTTCGGTGGCGCTGCTTCGAGGAAGAGAATGCGGTCGCACCAGGAGGGCGTGCGATGCTGGGCCCAAAGCCAGACTTCTTCCGCTGGGGCTCGGACCTCCGTCGTCTCGACGGTCCTTCCGTCGCGCATCTTGCGGGATGCAGTGACGATGCTTGAAGTCATGGCGTGTTTTTGGGCAGCGGAGGAGTATTTGTAGGTCGGTGGGAAGTCGATGGGCGCTTCGCTTAGGAGGTGCAGGGTGTCGCCTTTGCTACGCTCGCGCGTGAGCTGGTCTTTGAGAAAGAAGTGGCTGGCATTTCGGGGGTCGGTATCGTCGTCCACAGATTGCGGCCAAGTGTCTGCGTCACCGGGAGATGGCGAATTATCAGAGGCGCGGTAGTTTAGGTCGCCGGCGAAAATGACGTGTGACGTTGGGTTGAAGATGCCGTGCTGACTTGCGCTGGCGTCTCCTGCACCGTCCGTGGATGATAGTAGAGGCTCACGCTCACCAGTGTGGCCGTTGCCTGTCCTCGCAGCCTTGGTACTGGCTCCAGCCTCCTCAAACACCAGACCTTCGCATATGCTCTTCCAGTCCTCATTCCTCCTCTCCCAATTCTTCTCGAAGGGCGCCAAATGCGCCGATACGAACGTGAATACGGTCTCCTCCTCACTGCCATCCGTATGCAAACCCAGCCGTACGCCTACGGCACCCTTGTTACCCATATCGAACCATTGGCCCACGCCCACCCCACCCGTCTGCACCCTCCGAACCCTGTGGGCAAGATGGTGCTTGGCAAAGACCATGATGCCCGTCATGCCCACATTCCGTACCATCACAGACGCGTACTTCTCCTCCGCGTCATGGCCGCTGAATTTTCGCGCGGTCGCCAATGCTACAGCTTCGGCGAAGCGGGCGAGGTATGGTTCGAGTAGAGAGCCGCCAAGGAAGCTGTAACCCAGCGGTGCGATCTCCTGGAGGCAGATGACGATGAGGTCGGGCGGGAGATCGGTCTTGAGCCCATTGTACAGGTTGGCGGCGAAGTAGTCGACGTCAATGAGCTTCCTGCCACAGTTGAAGGTTGTGATATAGCTCTGGAGGTCCGCCATTGATATTGGTCCAATCGGCCTCAGTGCGAGGAGGTCCGTGAATACGGTAGCGCCTGCAGGGGATGGTGCTCTGCGTCGACGGCTGGTGTGGGAGCGGTACACGTTGGTTAGAAGATGTTTGTGGTATGCGCATGTCAGTCTTGGACTTACACATGTCACGTGACACTCGCGGGGATGAGCCAAGACATAGCGCCGACGACATCACTTCGTTACATGTAGCCTGCACCACAGCGCCACTTCATCGACCAGTCCTATCTCCACCACTAACTTTGTGGCAAGTCCACTAAGTACACGACGAGATCATATGATGTCTTGTCAGTTAGAAGCGCGACATGGCATCAAGCACATCGACCAAGGTCTATCGTAGAGCTTGATTCTGCACTGCTCTTGCAGTCCTCGCATTCCTCGGCTTCGATGCTGCGGGCATACTCCCGCACAAAGAGGCCTCAAGTTCCCTTGTCGTCATGAGCGGCGACGGAGATCTCATGGTAGCCGTTGATGTCGGTATACGCTTCGATTTCGTTCTGATTGCCGGCGGCGCGGAGACACCAAGATGGCACCGCATAGACAAGGATCTCCATCTACATTCAACCCAGCAGTAGGTCTGCTTTCAGTCGGGCAGAAGCAGGCAGTAGATTTTGCTTCAGGCGATCTCGTGGTCACTGCTGTCCGGTTAGACGCGCTGCCTCGTGACGATGAAGCCCACCGGCAATGGGAGGCTCGACTCGGAAACGTCTGGTTCCTCAGAGTCGGATATCTTGGCGAATTTCGAGCGGTTGTGACCGATACCGATGTCCTTTTCCACATTGATACCGTTGATCCACGTCCAGGGTGGTCTCTCGTACACTCTGCACTTGCGCTCGACGGTGCTCCGAAGGGACCGGTCCCGAAGATCACCATATGGCATGGTAGGCCAAGGGCGAGACCTGTTGCTCCTGACACGCGCTAAGAGCGAGTCATGATGGGAATTCCAAGATCTTCTAGATCTCTGCAACTCACATGGTCACTGGGCCCGGCGTGTGCAAAGATGCTAGCGGTTCTGAAGGACAGCCATTGTCGGGATTTGAGGCTGATCCGCTGACCGTTGACTTTCTTGAAAACGTGTTGGACGCAGAAAGACCCGATCTTGTGACAGTCATCGGAGACCAACTACACCACGACATTCTAGACAGCCAATCTACTCTTTTCAAGGTCGTTGCTCCCATGGTAGACCGCTCGATTCCGTTTGCAGTGGTGTTTGGCAATCATGATGACGAGGGTGCCCATGCTCTATCCCGTAAGTGTCACCTTTCCTATGGTGCGTGCCCTTGGTTAAGACTAAGGAACACCCAGAGCCTCGCACTGCTCCTGTATAAAGTGCCACCAAGCAGTAGGAGAAGCTTTTCACACTTTGTCATCGAAGGGAGGACTATCACCCACATTGAATACTGCTGACTACCTT
>JAVRRR010000605.1:0-11842 GCA_035927975.1 Rachicladosporium monterosium | reverse complement strand
TCCTGTCACCTTACGGGTCAGTAGCCCGTGGGGCCTTGTTACCTTACGGGTCAGCAGCCCGTGGGGCCTTGTAGCCCACGGGGCCTTGTTACCTTACGGGTCAGCAGCCCGTGGGGCCTTGTAGCCCGTGGGATCCTGTCACCTTACGGGTCAGTAGCCCGTGGGACCTTGTTACCTTACGGTTCAGCAGCCTGTGGGACCTTGTAGCCCGTGGGGATCCTGTCACCTTACGGGTCAGTAGCCCGTGGGGCCTTGTTACCTTACGGGTCAGCAGCCCGTGGGGCCTTGTAGCCCGTGGGATCCTGTCACCTTACGGGTCAGTAGCCCGTGGGACCTTGTTACCTTACGGTTCAGCAGCCTGTGGGACCTTGTAGCCCGTGGGGATCCTGTCACCTTACGGGTCAGTAGCCCGTGGGGCCTTGTTACCTTACGGGTCAGCAGCCCGTGGGGCCTTGTAGCCCGTGGGATCCTGTCACCTTACGGGTCAGTAGCCCGTGGGACCTTGTCACCTCACGGGTCAGTAGCCCGTGGGGCCTTGTTACCTTACGGGCCAGCAGCCCGTGGGCCTTCTTATCTTGCGGACCAGTAGCCGTGAAGTGTCCTCTGTAGGGCCTCTGTTACCGTAGGTCCTCGATACCCTACGGTTCCATGATCTTACTACTGCGGGGCGTAACAACAATAATGAAGTCTCTAGATGATGAGGAACAGCTCAGTATTCTGCTCTTATATATATTTCATGGTCTATCAGTGAAAAGATACAGAAATACATTAACGACTCAACGACTGAACCTGCCCTTAGAGCTCCGAGCGACGCAAACAGGCGTTCGAGACGGCAGGGTGGCACGCCGACAGTCGCCGACTCTGTAGTCTTCTCCACCAGATGATGAGCTCGAGAACGCAGATGCAGGTAGACAGGTCGCTGCAGAGTCCGTCGGGGACGATGCTAAAGTGTCGGGTAGCTGACTTAGAGGATGTGGACTATGGTACGACCATAACGTGTTGTAGGTCTCCTCTAGGCCATGTAACACAGACGCAGGTATCTCAGTCACTTCCTCATCGGAAGGCGTCGGAGACACGCAATCTGGCATGCTGGGCCATCGCACCGGCTCGGGTAGCAAGATACTCGCCTGCGGAGAGTGGCGGCTACCGGCCTCTACTTGAGGCGGTCCTAAGCTCTGCACTACAGGTGTTTCCAAAGACCACTTGTGAAAACCCGACCCGTTGGATAGGTGCATTGGTAGCTCGTTCGTTGAGTTGTTCCTCGAAGCTTGATACAGCGACAAGATCTGCATTTCCGCATCCTCTGGAAGGGGTGGTGTTTCGTCCGCTCGCTCCAGTGGCTGCTCAAGCTCTTGCTGTTCGACTGCAATGTATGCTGTTGAGGTCTTGTGTTGGACTGGGTGGTAACGTTGGTTGCCGGGTTGCGTCAGTAACGTTTCGCACTGCACCGCTCGTCGGCGGCGGACAAGTAGCCAGAGTCCACACAACAAGATCAAGAAGACTGATATCACCGCAACTGTCAGTCCCGAAGCTTGAGTACTGGTGATGGTGCTATCCGGTAACGTTGTGTCCACATTCACATCGCTTGTAGTGGTAGACGTTGGGGGTTGAATTGTCTGAATAGAGACTCGGGTGGCGAATGAAGTGCGATATTCGGTTCGGACGCTCAGCACTGTGCCAGGGTACAGTTGTGCCACATCGGTGCACAAAGAACTTGCGATCGCACTTAGCAGAGTTACATTGGTGCCGTTCCAGCTCGAGGCCCGTGTCGAGTGTGGCCTTGTGACCGTGATGTTCCGCATTGGATTCTCTTGTGTAGGGTGCACGCTTCAACATGGGCGGTCTGGTGCCTTTTGATCTCCTGGCTTCATTCCACCGATATAAGCGCTCGAGGGTAGCGCTCGAGGAAGTCCCCATTGACGCCGCTTCAATGCCTGCGGTCATTGTATCCCGATCCAAGGAGCATACATACATCTCGCGCCGGACTGCAAAAATAGTGACGCAACATTCTTCCCACAGAACTTGAGTGGTACAGCAGCGCTAAGTATGGTCGCTCATATGAGCCCGGCGGTTATAGTTACACTACCGCTGCGGAACGGATCCGGGCATAGCCGCGCTGAGCGTGCGGTTGAAACCTTCCAGGTTGAATTGCAGGCACGCCAGCCGAAGAGAGCAACACTGGATACTGTACTATAAACAGCAGATGACGGCAGTGCACTAGAACTAGACTCATCCTATCTTTAGCTGCAGGGCAGTGTCTGGCACAACTTCTAGTTGTATGCTCTCGTGTACTCCCATGGCTTTCACCTTGCACGCATGAGTCTGATCGCTATCCTCTTCCGCTATGGCTAGTCAACCTGATGTTGCGACGATACTAAGAAATCTGTCAACTCGACTTCAGGATACCTCTGCCCGCACGACTGCTTTGTTACTGAAATAAGCTATATTTCCCTGCCACAGATGGTCCGAGGGGTACTCTGACAAATTGGCATTCGCTAGCCGCTATTACAGCTCGAAATTGAAAGCGGACGCTCAAGAACTTTAGCGTTCGTCTCAGTACCTCACGTCCTCTCGCTCGAATGGAAGCCAAGACTATAGACGTCGACAAGCCGCCGAGAGAGTTTTTGGCACCGCCGAACTACTGGAGCAGGTCCTGTCACGTGACCTTACCATTCGAGATCTGCTCAATGCTATGCAAGTCGGTCGGCGTTTTCGGGATGGTATCCTCGGATCACCCCAACTGTTACGCTCGATGGGACTGTTACTAGACTCAGCCGACAACACATACTCTGGCTTCGCCAGGTCGGGACTATTCAACGAGCTTTACAGGTTTCGGACTTCGCTTTTGCCACCACTACACGACGCAACTATCAAGCTCGTCGCGTTCTTTGAGGAGGGTGTGCGCCACGAGACACTGCGGGAAACTAGCCTCCGATACTCGCAGTCACTTAGAGAAGTCAATGCCAATGTCCTGGGTCCCATTCATTCGACCCCGAATAGCTGATAGGCCTAGGCGTACGATCCATCTTTCACCCTGCGCAAGCCGCGCTGCTGGTAGATCGTTTCCAGGGCCTGAGCCTAGAGTGTTCCAAGCTAGAAGACGGGGTGATGGGACAGACCACAGAATGATGTCTACAGCGTTAACTCTGCTTGACACATAGCGCCTAAAGTCAGATTCCAGAGAATTTCGCTGCAGTCCCGCCCCCTACCGCATACTAGTTGCTAGCGCAGTCCTTCATGGCAAGCGGCTTGACCATAGCATGCAGAAGATTGCTAGGATTTGGGGGTTCAAAGGAGTGTCAAAGGACAAGCCGAAGTTCTTCCACCATCAAAACGCGGTATACTGGAGCTTCTCAGCAAGGGCGACAGGTCCATCAATAGCAGGCCTAACCATAGCAGTATTCCACCTCAGTCATCACAGATTCACACGGCGCAATCTGCATCAAAACAGCAACGCTAACACGCAATTGCTCGGCACTTCACAGCATTGCTCCACTACATTTTCCTTGTGCGCGTCACCGGCATTCCAAATCTCTGTTCCTCCTATTCACCACTCACCATCTTTCCCGCTTTCCTACCACCGCTACTATGCCCAGAGCGTCCGACGTATCTATGAACGCAGCGATAGCACGAGCTAGCAAATGACTGTCCGGTTGGCTGGCAACAATGAAAAGAGCCCTGACACGATGCGGGAGGTCACGCAGAGATGCGTTCGACTGTTGAGGGAGGACGTGCTTCACCAACAGCTACGAGGGCTAGTCGTGTGAGGACGACGCGCTTCCACCTGCGCGTGCTAGTCGCGAGCGGTAAAGGCTGCGACCTCAGTCAAGGAACGTCTGGGAAAGCCATGGCAGCAACGACGATGCCTACTCTCCTACACCATCTGCCACTACATCCTCAAAGAAGCGTTAGTCGTGGCTACTTCACCAGGCTTCTCCGCCGCAGCCGCAAAGAAACGCAAGCCATCCTTTTCAAGACCGCCTACTCCGTGCGATCCTCGCTTACGTCCTCCTCTTAATGGTGAGAAAATCTGGTGGTACAAGACCTCAATCAAGTGGGATCGCATATATGAGTAGATACAGGGACGCTGGCTGCCTGTCACTAGGCTGATGGCATCGCACGAGGGTGTAATAGCTGAGATGTTATGTGGCCGATGCAGGCGCAAGGTCGAGGACCACGACTTGGATGTGCAGTGTATCGTATGCTCAGAGGTGGTCAGGGCTGCTGGTGTGAAGCGAGCTGGCGACCGGACTGCAGAGGAGTGCGCCCTTTGTTTGCCGCAGAACGTGCCGAGGTGCAAGGCTGAAGCACCGCCAGCATATGCAGAGAAGGAGGGGGAGGAGGATTGTGATGATCGCGCGGCTACGCAAGAGGAGAGTATTACACTGCGGGCTGGACTGGAAAGAATTTATGGAAAGCTCTCTATTGTAGAGAAGGAGCGTGAGGATGCGTTGGTGATTGTTCAGGCGCTATAATTGACACTGGAAGAGCGGTTGTACATATCCGCTCCGCAGTCAACATCTTGCTGCTGTGCCCTCCAACAGCCTCATTGTAAACAAGCCATCACAATTACCCTTATAACGTACTTCCCGAGAAGGGGAGACGCCTTCCGCAACGAGACAAACCCGAGGTACTTACACTACAACCATTCCATACACACCACATACATCATTTCAGCTTGTCGCAATACTCGCAGGCGGTGGTCGTGCAAAGTTTTCCTGTTTTCGCCGTCGTCGTCACAACCAATACACTGGCGTCGTTGTAGCTCAAACATCCCATTGGCATTTAGCCAACTGTAGAACAGAGAACAGAGTGGCCGCCTAGGACGGGCTCAAAAAAGCTCTCTTAGATCGCACACTCAGTTAGCTTGACTGCAACTGCAAGGCTGTACAATTATCGTAGATCTTGGTAACATATTTCACGTTCTACCAATCAGGCTAGTCACTTTAACGTCTTTGAAGTTGTGGGCTCAAGAGGAACCTAATTCGCCAGTCTCGTATTCAAGTCGTGTTGTTTGTGGAGAAGGGTATCTTATTCGTCGCCCGCAAGGCTGAGCGCCGTAGGAGATTCATAGGTCGATGACATTCAAAGCAGTGCAAACGCGTAAGGCCCCCAAGCGGGAGTACGGTGGATCGATTGAATTGCTACGTCCGAGCTCACGAGACTTGGTAACAAGTGGGCATTCGCAGTCACGAGATTCCATACAGTAAATCTACTTGTGCGATGCTGCCGATGCCAGTCATTTCTCTCTCACAATGTTCTCAGCCCTTGTCGCTCGCGTGCTTTGGCTCTTGCCGAGAACTAGGGGGCCCCTGAAGTATGCCCAGGTGCATATGGCGCTCACTCATAGTTGTTAGCCTTTCGGTCCAAGCGGCGCTGATCCGGCCAAATACAACAAAGATATTCTCTGCGTCGACTTACTCGGCCAATTTGCGACCGCATGTACAGCGCTGCTGTATAGTTGAAGTGAAGGTACAGCTAATCATTTGTATAGGAGGTACCGCAAGCTTGGGACCTGCGATCTGGCAATTTTGTAGGCGGGAACGGCGTACGGAACATTGAAGAAAAGGTCGATGAACAAGATGAAGATTCAAATTCGAGATCCTGGCAAGGTATCTTGGACAGACCATGATCGCGTCATGGGACGATGGGTGTCCCGCCACATAGGGGCGTACGTTAGTGGGATCGCTGGGTCACATAGGCCGCAGGCGACTATCGTGAACAACAAGGGCATGGTTCTTGAAGTGAGCAATATGGTTGAAGAGGAGGCCTTCGCACGCCGGGTGAGGGCAACGATTGTCGAAGAGTTCGAGATGCTTGTCCACGTGATCCCACAGCCTCTGCCGAGATGACAAGGATCGATGCCGGTCAAATTCGAGTAGTGTTGCATCCGAGAAACAAAACAGGCACTGGAGGGCCTTGCACCGAAAGGGGACCCTGGTCTCCTGAATCTTCGGCGTAGGCGGCGGACTACTCGAAAGCGTGTGATCCTGCACCCTATGTCCTCGAGGGCCGCGGCCTTCCTTGCGGCGGCACATCGCTATCATCGCCTGTACGGCCTGCAACATGTCTTGCAGATGCTGCGCCGATGTCGTATCAGTCGGTGTGGAAGCGAGCAAAGTAGCTACTAGCGCCCGCTCAGGCAGGACAAGGCGTGAAGCAGTCTCGTCGTGTTGGGCAACAACTACAGGCGCCGCCCTGCCCGACAGCTGCATTTCGATGACGGCATCGTCCTTATGTTCGAGATACTGCTGGCGCAGCTTCGTTAGAGCTCGTGTGCGGTGGTATGCCCGCGAAGAGCGGATCCGCTTTGCCAAGTCACGCTTCTGGGACTCTCTGTGTCTCGCACCATCGGAAGTGTCGCTGTCGTCCCATTCGTCACTCTGACTAAGCTGCTGGCGCTCCACCAACAACTTGCACATGTCTGGAAGATTCTCAATCGCAGCAGCGACCTTTCGTGGTAGATTACGTGGGACATCGCAATCGACCACAATATCCATGTGTGTCAAGGTGTGCATAATCGCGTCTTCGGTGCGCCGCCGCAAGAATGTATTCTGGACGTCAAGACGAATGGTAGGGTTCAGATAGTGGTTATCGAACGTAAGCCCATTCGCGTGCCCGAGGATCTGGTTGCGGACGGCAGCTGGAGCGTGGCCTACGAACAATGTGTCAGTCCGGCTACGTACACGCGTACAGGAAAGTCCTACCGTCTATGGCATTGGACACCCCCCGTCGGATGTCGTAGAAGGTTAGATTGGACAGAAGCCCAATGTTCCCCCCAAGCCGCTTCAGCCAATACCTTGACTGGGTAGTGGTGAGCGGGGAGACTGCGCAGGTATTTCCATTGGAGTCGCACTCGCGGAGGAGAGGCGTCTCTAAACAGCCTTTCCGCCAAGATATTGTAATCTGGTTACGGTCAGGCGGGAGTTGGAGTGCCACTAGTCTGGAGGGATCATTCAGCGCACGAGATCGAAGGGCGCCGTCGTCAAGAGCGAGAGCCAATAGATGTGTGACCGGACACGCTAGGAGGAGGCTGCACTGGTGCCACACAAGTTCCTTGCTAGAAAGTGATGTTCAGCGGCGCCAGAGGCACGAGTCACGCTCGATATCACTTACGGTTGCGGTTTGTGTACTTCACCCTTCCAGTGCCGCAATCTGACCCGCATAGCAAACTTAGTTGGGATGACGGCCGAAGTTGCTGGGTCAGTATTCCGGACCAAGAGCAAATCAATGTCCTTGTAACGTATGGCGCGTGCGACATCATCGTCGAATATTCGCTGCTCTTTGCCTGCAAGCATCTGCTCGGCCTGGGATTGCTTGGTAAGGCGAGTGCCGACTGTGACGCTCGGTCCGTCGGCATGGCCTGTTGATGTACCGACGGTCAATCTTCGAGCCGTGCTAGTGTTGGTGTTGGTAGTCGAGCACGGCCGGGCCGCTGAGAAGGCATGGATAAGCAGCAGCATAGCGAACTGCACCCGCTGCCGCTCGTTCGAGTATCGCGCAGGATCCTCTGCATAGTGGAAGGCTAGGATCTTCAAGAAGTCGACGTTCGACATCACATTCTTCTTGCGCCGCGTAGTGGGTCGTTTGCCAGACAAGTCGTAGTCGATATACTAGGCCACATATTAGTCGCTGAGTCTCCTGGAGGACTACGTAGATACCGACCGAATTCACTCCAGCACGGATCTTAGGAGGCAGCTCGTTCCCATCGACCCGCTCGCGCCACATGAGCAGGTTCCGAAAGTATTGTCTAAGAGTAGAGGCTTGTGGTGCGTGTTCACGGCTGGCGCGCGACTGGTCGACCAACCACTTGAAGAACGTCGTGAAGTCTGCATACCCGGCATCGCGAAGATGCGCGACAGGTTCACAGCTCGGAGTCGAGCAATATCTGTACGGGCGTTAGCTTCACGATTGACTGCAGGCTGCTTACATGTCGCGAACTTCTCCCATCGCTTCTTCAACGCCTCGAGCCCTTTTGTCGTGGTGGCAGAGAGCGGCTTAGCGCGTGGGCCGGTCTGTTCTTGCTGCTGTCGAAATCTCTGGTAGTCGAAATCGGTGCTGATCGCAGCAGCGTTAAGGTCGCGCGATTGCGAAGAGTTCGTGTAAGAGTCTGCCATAGTACCGTGCTTCGCAGACCTGGGCGGACACAAGGACTAGAGGACTAGAGGGCCAAAGGTTTGCAGCGTGCCCTCGGAGGGTTTTATGGACGAGCCCCAGGCTCGTCGCCTCCGGACAGCAAGCCCGTCCTAAGCGACATTGCCAAAGTACAGTGTTGGCCTGCGGTAAATTGCTACCCTGGTCGTGGTGTGCGGTTTACCTCCGTCGAGCACTGGCACGCGGGTGGGGCGCGCAGCCTCGTCTGAGGGGAAACAGCAAGTCTAGCCGGAGTTATGCAAGGGGCGCAGCGGTGTGCGGCGCCCGCTTCGAGCAGCTGCGGTTGCCGCTTCGGGCAACCGACGAACGGTCAGAGAAAGTTGGGCAGTATATAGGAGAAGGGTTAGCTAAAGTTATTGCAAGCCTTAGAGAAGAGAAGGTAGTTGCTATAACTACTAATAATATAAGCAATATAAGAACTACTTATAGCATTCTAAAGGAGACCTATCTAAAGCTTATTACTATTAGATATATTGCCTATAGGCTTAACCTCCTTAGCAATAATCTAGTTAGGCTCTAAGGATACTAGGTAGTATACTAAAAGGCACTTACTATTACTAGATAGTTTAAAAGGTATAGCATTATAATAGCTTTAGTAAAGAAACATACTCTACTAGACTATAAGTATATAGCCTTCTAACTCCTAGGAAGCACTAGATAGTAGGGCAAAGTTAGTACTATTAAGAGTATTATTAATAACTTAGAAGCTATCTAAAGAGCAGTAGTAGACCTAAATATTATCTTACTAGGTAGAGGCAATAATATAAAGAGAGCTTTTAAAGCTATTAAGGATATAGTACTTACTAATAATATTTAAGAGTATCTAGATATACTCTTACTAGCTTTAATACTAACCCTTAAGACTACTATCTCCTTAGAGATAGAGAAGCTAAAGCTTAGCTTTATATACCTAAAAGTAGTTAGGCTGCTTACTAAAACTAAGAATGCTAGCCTTATACTAAGGAAGGTAATAATAGATCTAATTAAGAAGAGGTTTAATAAAGCATACTATCTATTAATATATGCTACCTTTCTTATAAACCCCTAAGTAAGAGCTTAATATCTAAAGCTTTTAGTAATATAGACCTAGCTCTTCTAATTAAGCTAGTAGCTACTACTAAACTTCTATAATAAGGACTCTACTAAAGCTAGCAAGCTATTAGGATTATTAATAGCTTTAAGGGATAAGAAAGGACTATTTAATAATCCTCTTAAATAGCAAGCATTAATTATATTAGAACTATATAACTAGTAGTAGGTTTAGGAGTTAGTAATTCTAGAGATTATAATTAGGCTTTATAAGATAGCATTAATAATCTTACTAATAATAGGAGAAGCTAAGAGGAATTAGTTAGAGTATAGAAATATTTATACTTTAAAGAGAAATAGACTAGACCTTAATAGAGCTAAAAAGCTAGTCTACCTCTATTATAATCTAAAGATTAAGACTTTAGAGATATCTAAGATAAAGGTCTATAAGGATACTAAAGACTCTAGGAAGGCTAAGTAAGTAAGACTTAATATCCTATAGAGTTAGGATAATTTAGTTAGAAAAGAGGAATTAGTTAATAGAGAAGAGGATCTTTATTATAAGCCTATAGTATAGAAGGAGAAGGATCTAGCTAATTAAGAGAATTTTAGGGCTAATAGAGATATAGTAAGCTAAATATTAAGAAGTTTATAATAGTCTAGTAGAGTTTAGTTTAGTCTAAAGGGGTTTAGTAGGGTTTAGTTAGGGTTAGGATATCTTTAAAAGATTAAATATAGAAACGCTAGATAAACTTTAGGAGTTTTAGATACTTATAATATTCTTTTAGTTATATAGAAGTAAGCTAAATTAGACTAAATTTCCTAAGAGTTAAAACTATAGCTAGAGATATCTTACATATATATAAGCCTACTTATTCGTATAAACTGCCCTTTACTCCTTATACCTATACCTCTAGAAGTAGCTTAAATATAAAGTAAATAGTCTTAGGGGTTTAGATATAGCTAAAGTAAATTTAAATATATAAAAGTAAGAGGTATTTATAAAAGTATCTTTTACCTCCTAAACTTTATATTTACTTACCTAGAGTAGGGCTAGAAGTATAAGGTTTCTATATATAATAAGGCCTCCCCCCTCTTAATTCCTCTTCCTCCTTTATACTAACTCTAGTGCCTCCCCCCCCGCCCCCCCCTCCCTCCTTCTTAGTAAGCACCTCCCTAAACCCCCTAAACCCTCTAAACCCTCTAGTTTATTTACTTTATCTCCTAAATAGCTTTCTAGTATATACTCTTTCTAAATATCCTAGATTTTAGGTTTAAAATTCTGCTAGTACTAAACTAACTAATACTTATCTAAATAGTCTAAACTTACTACTACTAGCTACTATAGCTAAGTAAGACTCTCCTAAGCTCCCTCTAGAGCTACTATAGTCTACTAAAGACTCTTCTAGCACCTTAATAGCTAAAGGTAGGGGTATTAAGCTTATACTAGAGTAACTAAAGTAGTTACTAAAGTAACTAGATACTACTAAGAAGCTAGCAGAGTCTCCTAAGAAGCTAGCATAGTCTTCTAACTTATCTATAAAGCCTCTAGAGTCTTCTAAGACCTCTAAGGATAGTACTAAGACTCCTCCTAGTAATACTACCCCTACTAATACTGCTAAGACTCCTATTAAAGGTATTCTAGACCTCTCTAATGCCTAGGTTACTGCCTAAGCTCTCTAGATAATCTCTAAGAATAATCTAGACCTTCTAACCTTAACTTTGCGTATTCTAGATACTCTTAAAGACTTTATAGATAGCAAGCTCTCTAAGACTCCACTAGAGTCTCCTAAGGATCTTACTAGCACTTTAAAGTAGGACTAAGATAGCTAAGATAAGTTTTAGACCCTTCTATAGGTATATATAGAAGACTAGGAGTATAGTACCTATAAGTAAAGCTTCTAAACCTGCTTCTATCCCCTCTAATACTAACTTTAGTAGTAGATGCTAAGTATAAGTATACTAAGAAGCTATTATTAGAGATTATAAAGGCTATAAAGGAGTTTAAACCTAGTAAAGGTACTCCTAAAGTTCTTAAGCAGTTTATTAGTAACCTAGCTATATAACTAAAGTTTAAGGTAGACTATAATAAGAGCTCTAAAGTTACTACTAATATTACTAAATTCTCTAACTACCTACCTACTCTAATTAGCTAAGTCTTAGTAAATAGGAAGTAACACCCTTTAAATAAGGCTTACTAGCTTTACTAAAAGAGTAATAGGAAGTTTACTAGCTATATTATAGCCTAAGACAAGTCTAGAGAGCTCTTATATAATAGTAGTTATATAAATTACCTCTATAGTTCTTCTAGTAAGACCTATAGCTTCTCTAAGAGTAAGTTTAGATATTTTAATTCCTTCCTAATAGGTTTAATAGCTAATATATCTGCCTAAACTATAGCTAGACTATCTATAGAGCTTCTAAGGAGTCTTCTAAGTATACTAATCCCTATAAAGTTAAGAAGACTAGTAAGTTTATAAAGGTTCCTATACCTTCTAAAGCTAACTATAAGACTCCTAAAGGTGCTGCTATAATTATTTAAAGCCTTACTAACTTATCTAATAAGGTTACTTAGAAGCTTATTGTTACGGTCATGCGGAAGGTTGACCGAAAAACACGTGACAGGTGCGACATCCTTGGGGTTTCCCACGAGCGCACC
>JAVRRR010000598.1:0-11972 GCA_035927975.1 Rachicladosporium monterosium | reverse complement strand
CCAATACTGACCGTGCCTTGACACTATCCAAGCCCACCGAGCTCTACCACGTGACACTACCTTGTAGGGTCGCAACATATACAAGCTTTGAGAAAGTGACATTTCTACGTTTCATTTCTATCAATATCGTTTTACTGTCTTATTGCTAATACCTTCGTAGCGTAGCATCATTCTTCATAATCCCATTACTACTCTTACGAAACCTGCAAAATAGTCGGTCCGGTTAAAGGAATGCTAGTCTAGACTAACGTCTCTACCCTCTTTACCTTTCCGTACCCGCTTACACTAGTCCTATTACTCGCGCCTCCCAAGACGATAACGCTCGTAATCGATACCCTAGTATTATACCCAAAATCGCCCGTTATAACAAATTTCCCACTATTGTCGTAAGAGAAATCGATATAAGTAGTCGCTGGCTAATCGATACTATCACTGTCATCGAGGTACAGATTTCCAGAAGCTATCCCGTCGAGATATCGGTTAGGGTGACTATGTTGACGGTACTGCGGACAGTCTCGTAAGTGTAATAGTCCTAGAATACAAAATAGGGCATTTTAACGCGATACTAGTATAATAGCTCTAACGCTTGGCAAACCTAATAACGTACGTCCTATACACTTGTAATGGTTGTACGAGACAGATGTTGTTAGCGACGTGTAATAAGCGCTAGATTGACTTCTGATCTCGGGCAATCCGTAGGGTTAAACCGATTAATGAGCGTATCTTGAGGCTTCACGTCCCTCTGAACGGATAATTTCAGCCGTATGTTACTCGTGCGTAATCTTTCAGGCTATACGCACACGTAAGATAATGTACTGAAAACTTGCTAGGACCTAATGTGTTCTTGATTGCGTAAGGAAAATCTGGATAGAGTTCGTGTATTAGCGGCTCTCTACACCTGTAGTTCCCAAACCTTAGCCAACGACACCTAACAATACGTTGATCTGAAGTGGATGCAATTTGCAAGTAGCGACACATCCTACCTTCCATGTGCCGCGATATGACACTGCGCTGCTACCGCGGCACGGGAAGTGTAGGGATGTTACGTACAAGGATATATTCGAAATCCTGTTCAATCCTCCTTCCTGATTGGTGACGAGTTCCAATCATCGCTTGATGACATCTTACCCGTTGGCCGTTGAAAAGCTTGGCATTGATGCAATTGCAGGTGACGGGGATCCAGGAGTCCGGACACAACAACACAGTACATCGAGGAGTGTAGACCAAGGCCTTCTTGCTGTTTGTGTTTTCCAAGTCTGCGCTCTGGCCTGTCTTGTAAGCTTGCTCGAGCGTCAAGAAATGATGCACAAAGATCTCATAGGTCGGCCATAGGCAAGATTTCATCTCGGTCCACCGGGTCGTTGATCTTCCATAAGCCCTCTACATGAGACCTCTCTTGTCGGGTCAGATGGTGTATACAGGAGCTAACAAAACCGGCAACGGTGAAGAGCGTTGCAAGCCGAGAAACCATCACTCGCCCATGTCTTGTCGACCCAGCAGCACGGTCTCACCCATCCGTCCTTGTTCGATGTTCCTATCAAGACCAGAATTCTCCGTCCGCTATTTCTCGATCTCGTGGGGTGTTTCAGATATTAGAGGTGCGACGCGCGATATCCGGGGCCGTATAAGCCGAATGGGTCTTACTGGGTCGTCCAATCCTACTACACCCCGTATGCTCGCGGCAAGCATCTCGCTGTCCTGCATCAACCAGGTAGTTGCTCCAGCTATGATCAGCACCTGGTTAAACGTTTTTCACAACCCGGAGAATCCGCAAACCGGGAAATGAGACTGACTGGAAAGCATGTCCATGCCTTGGTGCCGTCTGTCTGCGACGACGGAAAATTGAGCTTCGACGTGGCATCTCACTTGCTCACCGCAAGACACGCGGGTAAGTCTTGCTGTTGCGCAGCGAGACGTTGGTCTACGCCTCGTCCCGTGCATACCTTTTGTCTCTCATAAGTATCAACATCGCTGCAGCGCCTTGCATTCGCTTTCTACCCTCTATCAATCTTCGCAGCTGAATACTGCAGGGTTCTACTGTACTAGTGCCTTATTCCGATCACCACCGATCACGACAGCCACTGGCCCTGCACCACATCATCTGTCTATCTGACTTGAACGTGCTTTGCCCACTCGACTTCACACCCCACCACTCTTTGCAACATGGCGCCAATACGACCGACTGCGACCAAGCAACCGTGATAACATCAAGCGAGACGGTTCTTCCCACATCTGCTTCGATCCACACCACACTATGTACGAAGTTCACGACCGCTGCGGACTCTTCCACCGGAACGATCGAAACTACATGGTTACGCAGTACTTCGATTCTGACTACATCTTGTTCAAGCACATCAGTCGTGGTCGTGACTTCCACACCAACACCGTTGTCGTCCCCATGGATTACCTCGGTAGGCGCGACTAGCACAGGCACCACAAGCACCACAGGCACCACAAGCACCACAAGCACCACAAGCACCACAGGCACCACAAGCACCACAAGCACCACAAGCACCACAAGCACCACAAGCACCACAAGCACCACAAGCAATGGGGATGTCGCCTTCGTCGAGAGAAAGCGAGCCGGAGGCGGTGCCGTTGGTGCTGGGGATGATGGTGGTGAAGCTCTGCTTGCGAAGCTCAGTGGTCGTTAGCTGAGTTGGTGTGCAGGGGCGCAACCGAACCGCCCTTGTAGTGCAGCGGGATGGTCGTGTAGAAGACGTTGCTCAGCGTGACGAAATCGCCCTGGCCCTGAACGACCTCGTGGATCCAGAAGTCGTGGAATATGTCCTGAGGCAGGTAAATAGAGGTCGTGGTCGAGTTCTCGTCGGACACGGGCGACACAAGGATGCTGTTGCCATATGGGTTGGCGTCGCTCGGTTAGGCAAAGAAAAGCTGGCTGATGGCTGGCGCCCCGCTCTGGTTCTGGTTGTACATGGCGGTGTAGATGCAACCGATTATACGAGCAAAGTTAGCAAACAAAAACTCGCCTTGCTGAAATGCAATGAGATTACACACGCAGCTGATAACGGGCGCCGATCGCATTCTTCGCGCCCTCCGCAACACGCGGCCAGCGGTAAAACTCCTGCGGATTCTTGCCAGCTTCGGCATGACTTCTGTAGAAGGTGAAGAAAGCACCGAGGGTGGCCCATCTGTAAGCTCCGTCAGCCCCAATATTACTCCCAAGTGCAACTGGGGAACACAGCGCACCTGGCGCAGAGAAGCTCGTTGTTAGGGCCAGCATAACCACAGACATCGGAGCCAACCATAGGGATCTGGGAAAAAGCAGGTAACTCAATGAGCTCAGGGATGGAGATTAATTAGTGTGACCAGTCAGCGACGCTGTCACCGAGCCAGTGTCCGACGTAGCGACCAGCTCTGGCGAAGGTGGAGCGAGTGATGACGAGTAGCCTGCGGCCCGGGCGATGTTCTCCATAGAAATTCTACTAGCAGCCGACATCATTGTGTCATACAAATTGTGGGTGTCGTACTCAGCAAGCCCGTTCACGTGCATAAATTCGGCGTTAATGGTAGCCGAGCTCAGGTTGCCCGGAGCGTTGTTGATGTGGTAAGGTGGAAAGAGGTAGTTGCGGCCTGGCAGACCGTTCACAGCGCCTTGCACTGCCTGCCTCTCCTGGATGCCCGAAACGGTAGAGGCAACCCCGAGAGCAGTCTCATCACGCTCGTGGGGGCAAAAGCGGTGGTAATGTTGTCATGAACGGTTTGTGAGGAGCCACAACCGCCAGTCGTGACAGTGCGATTCTGGCTTTCGTTGATGTAGCTGGCGCCACCCTTCCACCTGACGTAACTATAGGAAACTGAGTCGTTGGCCGGGACGTTGATATTGATAGTCATACTCCAGATTAGGTACTTGGCGGGCTCAGCATAACTGCATTGGATATGTCACCAGACCCGAGAGTGACAACGTTACCCTAAACCAAGACATCTTGCCCGAAGAAGGTCGTAGCCTGAACGTCAAAGGTGATTTTGGGTTTGCACTTCGGCTGGAAGTCGGCAGTGGATCTAGTAATGGGTCCGCAAAGCTTGTTAGCCAGAGCAGACATTTGGGGTTAGATATCGGTACGATCCGTGGACTTCCCAGTCTGATAGGTGGAGGTCTGGGAGGGTCGTGGGCCAGGATGGCGAAAGCCTTGGGGTTCGTGCAAGGGAAGGGGCAGAGGTTGGAAGCCTCGTTCATGTCGATCCACAGAGCGTCAATGTTGACACCGTTAGTAGAGTCGAAGAAGTTGGAGAATTTGAGCCCCAATAGCCCTAGGTACTGAGGGCAAACCAGTCAGGGAAGCCAGTGACACCTGGCCACACGACACCCTGGTAGATGGAATCGTTGGACCACTCCATGAAGGCGTTGTCCTGCACGCCTCTATTAAGTGCCGGACAGTTCTGCTAGGTAGCAACAGGATCGACCATGACAATGTAATGCTGCTCGTGGGTGTGCAGGTAGTCAACCAGCTCTGCACGATGCGCAACGGGAAGCGGTTCGGGTCGAGCGTGAAGACTCTCTGGAGGTACACGTAGTCAACATAGGTCCACATGGTCTCGATGGGAATGCCGGCCGCGCTGTAATTAGCGGCGACTTCGATCACCACGTAGACGTCGCGCATGCCGTAACAGCACTGATGGAAACCGAGAGCCCAGTAAGGCATCAAGGCGGCTTTGCCAACGGTCTCGGAGTTTTGCTGGGCGACCTGTACCCTCTGTCAACATCACTGATATTAGAAGAGGTTTGGACGCGATGTACCCGAACCGGGCTGGGACCAGCCAGGAAATAGAAGTCGGGGACGCCACCAAGGGTGTTGTACTCAGGGTACTGGCCGTCGGCTGCGGTGTTGTTGATCTTGATGTCCATGCCGTTGGAGTTCAGGAGGAAGACGCCATGAGTGCCCAAGTCGCCACGGTTGTCGAGGTAGATCGGGTGCTTTCCTGAAAGAGATACGTGTTTGTCAGAGCACCATCGAGGCCACCGGAAAGTCCTCGAGGCCTGACTCTGAGAGGGTATCATTGTGGTCCCAAAGGGTCTCGAAGCGCTGCAGACGAAGTCACGAAGGCGGGCACACTCACCGTACACATTGGTGCCTGTCGGGACGGTGTACGCATCTCTGCTCCAAATCGTGCGGGTGTACTTGGTCGAGTTCAGCATACTGCAACGGAACAGTGTTAGTTGTCTCCGTCATGCCGACAAGGAGTGCAAGTTTAGACGACAACGGCACGTGCAAAGGGTCAGTGTGCTCACACAATCCGTACAGGTGCGGGCTCTGTGGCATTTGCGTCCTTAAGCGATGTTGCTGCCGGACGTGTTGGAGAGCACGTCGCCATTGCTTCTCCCCGTGATGGCGCAGGAGAAGGGCTCAACAACGCAGCCGAAATCGATGGCTGCCTGCTCGCTGTTGCCGCTGCTGCCGTCAGGCCTGTAGACGACCGAGTCGGGTATTTGATACTTGGCTGGCATCGTCTTGGATCTTGAGGTGGACATGGTCATCTGGAAGATCATCTTAGCTCTCCGCATCCTGCCATCTCATGGTCCGGGTCCGAGCGGCCCTCTTGGCAGATGTACTGGCCTCGTAATCAACACTTAACACCAGGTTCGGCATGTCCGTCCCGTAGATGTTACAGGCCGGCCCAGCGGTGGTCAAGTGAGCAGACAGGGATTTGTTGGTCTGCTTCACATTGCTGGCCCTGTAACCCGGACACGAGGCAGACGATTGTCTGGTTACGAGGTCGAGGACAGAGCGTGCTGACGTAGCTGCCAGGCAGGCGGTGATGGCGCCGAGGACTGAGGTCCGGACCATATTGAGCGCAGGTGGCACCGGAAAGGATGCAAGTTAGCGAGAGTACTCGCGACAGCGCCTGGATTGAAAAATCTCCTCGACTTCGTTTACGCTGCAGAAATCAAGCCAGTCTTCGAATGCCGCAATGGTTTAGCGTTGGAGAGTTTCATGGTCGCCAGGGAGGTGACTCAAGTGCTTGAAATGGGACAGAAAACCATCTTGTTCTCACTCGGTCAATGTAGTACACTCAGTATTGATGACCTGGGCTACGGCAAGTCAAGTTCCTCCAATCCACTTGCGCACTCCGCTAATGTTATCCTAAGTGATCCTTTGTACGCTGGAGCACGAAGAAATAATTGTGGCTTTGCTGAGACGGTTTTTCCATCATACCAAGTACTGTATCTTCGTCTACCTTACGAAAGTGATCGATGATTGGTAAGTCGTTGTACACCATGCTGGCTGTCGACCTAGACCGAGCTTCAACCATGCGTAGGCGAGCCTTGGGCTCCTTGGTCTCAATTTCATTGCGTACGTCAGACGCGCGTTTCATAGTCGAAAGATTCCGGGTAACGTAGACGGGATCGGCCGAGAAAACTTCCCCATCATTCGCATAGAATATCATGGGATCGACGGAGTTCGTATCAGTGAATCGCTTGCCGTACCATCCGGCGCTTTCGAGCTTGCCGTCTTGAGGATGATCTGTGGGGAATCCAGAAGCTTTCCAGAGACCAAGCATGAAGTCGACTGATACGATAGGTAAGGAGTCGAATATGGCCCAGGCATTGTCAGGTGAAGTTTGACCAGCTTTGACAGCTTCATGAAAGGACAGCATGATTGCAAACAAGCAACCGCGTCTATCTATGAGGTTCGTCAGTGCTCTGCTATGCGGATCTCAAGTCCAGCATTTCCGATCAACTCTTCGAATGGATTGCAACTTACCTCGTGGCAAAGGGTTTTCCCGCTAGTGACAAAAGCACAGAAACTGTCGCGGCTGAAGGTATCATTTCTTCAACAAAACTTGAGCGGAAAATGGGCCTCGTCAATGTGAACCGAACCGAACCGATGAACCTCGGCTCAAGATTACTCATCGACTCTATTGCAGAACGTCGTAGTCAATACGCCCCCCTGGACCAGGCACATATGACTTGACATTTCTTCATGTTACAAAGGCTGGACATGAAAATTGGCGCGCATACTTCTCTTATCTTGTGAAGTACACTTGACGACAACTTGGTGCTCTCGGTTGCCTGCTCCATTTTTGTCACACTCTTCGCTTTTCACAGACGCAAATCAGCAGCCCGTCCACCGAAAGGTACGTGCTGCCCTCCTCAACCAAATGGTTAAAAACAATTCCATCGGCTTCTTGCTTGTACATTGTCGATCACTGACCTCCCTCCTCAGGACTTCCATTGCTCGGGAATCTCCTCCAGATACTTTCTCAGCACTCATGGCTTACTTTCAAGGCTTGGGCGGAGCAATTGGGGCCCCTCATGGGTCTGAATATCATGGGCAGGTATATGGTCGTTGTCTCGACCGAAAGATTGCCAACGACCTGCTCCGGGAGCGGGGGGCACTGTAATCTTCGTGGGAGCAACTACCATTTGCAGCGAAACTCATGTCGAAGGATCTCAGGCCCCTACTTCTTCCTTATGGAGGTACGTCGTCGACTCCGTCTGACTGGGCACGGCTTATCACTGATTTGTTTCCCGATATTTGGCGTCGTGGTCGCAGACTCATGCACGTCTTGACAATACCGGCCGCTGCAAAGTCTTACGAGCCTTTACAGGTCTTCGAGTCCGAGCGCTTGCTGTATGCCCTTGTTCGTGACCCTTCTAAATACGAAAGCCAATCTGAGACGTACGCTAGTGCGGTAATAATGCGTCTTGCTTTCGGCAAGAGCATCGACGAGCCGGACACTGAGTCCTTAGGCCGAAAGGTGCTCCACGTCGTTCACACCGTGGAGCGAGTCGCGTCACCTTGATCTTACCTCGTGGATACCTTCACGTGTCTTTTGCGTCTCTCATCCTGGATGGCGCCTTTCAAGCAAGAGGCCCAACGGCTTCATAAATCGGAGCTTCAACTCTTCCGCCAATTGCAGGCCGACGTTCGAGAGGACATGCGGGATGGAGAACTTCGGGAATCATTCACGAGGACCTTCTTGGAAAGACAGAGTGAATTCGGACTCTCAGACGACGAGGGTTCGTACGTAATCGGCACACTCTTCGAAGCCGGTGCTGGGACTACGGCCGCGGCAATGACGTCCTTTTGTCTCGCCATGTGCCACAGTCCTTTCTGGCAGGAGAAGTTGCACGAAGAGGTCGATCGTGTTGCCACTGATGATCGCACGCCGGACTTTGACGATCTGCCCAATCTGCCCACCGTGCGTGCCATTGTGAAGGAGGTCTTGCGGTGGCGCCCAGTCACAGCAGGCGGTGTTCCACATCAACTTATCAAAGACGATAGCTATGAGGGCTTCTTCCTCCCACCCGGCACCATCGTGCACGCAAATCAATGGTACTTCCCCGCTTCTCCAACAATGCTCAGGCCCCTGCGCTCACTAGATCCAATAGGGCCATCCACCGTGAAATCGTCCTGTACCCAGGGCCGGAAGAATTCAACCCCCTGCGCTGGCTCTCCCCAGACTACCCTACATTTCGCGAGCCGCTTACGAAATTCCCCAATCTTCAGGCTTACTCCGCCTTCGGCTTCGGCCGCCGCATTTGTCCCGGACTCAACGTCGCAGAGCGCTCGCTGAAACTTTTAGTCGCCCGGCTGGGGTGGGCTTGCAGAGTTGAGAAGAACCCGGGGGTGGAGGTGCCTTGGTACGACTATACAACCGGGTTCAACGTGCAGCCGAAGCCATTTGATTTCAACCTGAATGCGAGGTCCGACACGAGGGCAAAGGTGGTCGAGTCGACATGGCGGGACAGGAAGGATCCGGCTGGCTAGGACGCATGAGGCTAGGTCAGAATATTCAGGCCCTTCTGGGTGAGAGATGCTTCGCTTGCGCAAGTCACTCAACGTAATCTACCACTTACGAGATCTTTACAGAGAGCAGCATCAACGTATGCCCTATCACGCCATGGCCTCTCATGGATGGCTTTTCCGCAAGTCCACGCTCTGCCACTCTTCTCAAATTCCCACTTAGTGATAAACGAGCGCAATGTCAAACTGGCTGCCACGACAGCCAAGTGTTTATTGAGTCATCGCGGAAGTTGAGTATAAGCCGTACTCGAAGCATTCCGTGTCTAGTCTCCTACCTAATATGACCCTGTAGTTTCTGCATTATGGAGACCACTCTGAAAGCACAGTAATGGTCCTGCCGAATGATGCATTACGATCGAAATCATAAGAGACACGTATGTACTACTGCACACATGAATACCGACGAAATGTTCTGGCTGATAAGTTCACAAACCAAGGATTCACTACTCTACACATGCGTTGTGCAGAAGATCAAGGCGGAATTGATCCGGAAACTTGCTTCCATTTCTAGCAGGGTGGGTATGCAGATTGGTGAGGGAGAAGGGCCGTTGATACGTCTCTTAAACTCCGAGAAAGCGCGTCTTCCAGGACATGCTGCATAGTAAGCCACATGACCATCGGCATTCAGCCCTGGTTGTGGTAGTGTCGCGATCTGTCTCGTGATATTCGGGCACGACGCGATTGGCCAAGCCCGATGAGAGCGCCTCCCGAGCAGTGAGCCTCTCGAGCGGGAATACCACGCCCAGTCATGATCCATTCCCTTGCTCTTCATTACGCTCGAGCTACCAATGGAGGACGTTGTCACGCTCGCACGCCAGCAGCCGTGTGTGGCAATCCACAACGAGCCCACGATAAAGCCCCGGAAGCTCAAGAGCCGCACACCCTACTCGCGAGAAGAGGACGAGCTATTGATACGACTCAAAGAGCGTCGGCATCCAAAGCTCTCGTGTGATCAGATACAGACGCATTTCCCGGACCGGAACTCGAACTCCATCCAGGCCCACTACAGCACCTGCCTGAAGCACCGGCGTCCTTTACGGAATGGCTTGCGTAGTTCATAAAGTCGTTCTCAACACGCGTCGCTTTGGATCAGTGTGCCCGAAGTGTAGTGTATCAGCTCACTACCGGTTGGAGTTGGTCCTGTCCGCGATCTGCGCGCTCACTTGACGCCAATCCCGATTCGCCGCTCGCCTTCCGCTGGCTTTGCGATGCATCGCAATGTTAGAGAGTTGTTCTCACGTTCGTGACGCAGAACAACAATTGTTGATACCCGGTTAGGTGATTGCTACTGCGCCACGATGTGTTGGTATTGACAAAGGCTCAGGCCCTTCCGCGACCACTCGTGAGGTGCATATGTACTAGGTCTCAGAGGTAGAGTACTGGCGCTCGCAAACGCGAGCTGTAACCTCCTTTCAGGATTGCGAGCGTCGAAGTCCCGTTTGTCGCGTCGTTTCATTGCAGATTGCGCCGGGGGAGGCAAGGAGAGATACGATCTTTAAGGAGGGCTCGTACGAATCTCCTCCTCGAGTGCACACAAAGGTCAATCCTTGTCACGTCACGAAGCTGGCAGACCATTGTGGCACTGTCATCGCATAGCCGACGGACGAAGAGGTTGCCATATCTTCGCTGCCGACGGAGATGGGACAGCAGGACGATACGGCAGTGGTGGAGTGGCTCCTGGCTGTCCTAGGGAACATGCCTGCTTATGAAACGGTTGGATAGTGAGATTAGGGAGATATGTACGGTCGACTGCAAAACCAACGCAAGGACTTTGCCATCGATGAGTACAGCCTATGATTGCACAGTGTTCAGATGAATAACTATGCTGACATTCGCATCGGGTCAACAATGGAACTGCTCTACTTAAGTATGGTGCAAGATCAAAGCTCAAGAAGCTGCAAGTAGCTGCCCGAATGCCCAAGCCGTGCTCCAGTCTCCTCGCCCGGCCCATATAATAGAACCAAGCCAAACGATAGCCAGCCTAAAGACAGTGCATATGCTGTCTACACGCATGTTCCTAAGTATCCGACTGATATTCAACCTAGGCGCCACGTACACACCTCGGAGCTCTCCTGTTCCGGGCAATTCATTAGCGCTCGTCGGGATGGACACAGTCTGTATGTCTGTCAGCGATCATAGTGGCATGGGAGAGGGCGAAGAAGATGACAAGTGACGCGCACCTCGTCAGACAGATATACGAAGCTCTACTGGAGTAGTCCTTCTCCTAAAAAAAGTGCCTAGTCTGAGCTCTTTGAGGCTTCTAAAGGCACTGCCTCAGCTAGCGTTGCGTTCGAAAGCTACGCAAGCGATCATTGGCCTCTTGGATTTGATCTTGGATACATGGGATGCCACATCCCTGGTTGGTCAAGCATTCTGACGTGTGGTGTGATCCTCCCTAAGAACTGCCCCCGAAGTCATAGTCCACGTTCGAAGGTGCGTTAGCGGTTATGGCCTCAGCCTATTCTTGAATCAGATTTTCCTGAAGTGGAACAACATAAATGGAAGCACGACCGTTCTCGCCAACGTCGTCGAATCGAAACTGGTCCATTTTTCTCCCAGACTCGTGATAATTGTAACTTGTGAATGGAACTGACCTTCACCTCCTCGGCAATCTGGATGTCATAGCACCACAGCCACCTTTTCCGCCTCCCTTGCTGCTGACATAAGGTATCTTCCATTGCTTGCATGACTAACCCACAGTGTTTGAAACATCTCGGAGGATGGAAGATGAGCATCACTGCAATAGACTTGGCTGGGTACAAGCTTATCTTGCATGGTCGGGGCGTATTGAGACGGTCGTGCTGTTTGAAGCTCGTCATTAGGACAATTACATCCAGTGCGCGCGAGCTCGCTTGCCATCGATCGTTGTAACCGTTACTGCCCATCTGGTCAGGTGCGCGTTTGCGCTTTCTAGCGTTTCGTCTTTGCAAAGACGCTCACTCGCTCGAAGTGGTTTCGAGCCAGCTTCTGATACTCGTGCTCGTCTCTGCACCGATGTTCAGTGCGCGTATTGGTATTTGTCATTCCATAAACGTTAGTCCATTTTTGGTCTGTCGAATATGTCGCATGCACGAACGTCAGGGGCAAGAGTACGGGACGGGCCGTTCAAGCGGCGCGTGGCGACTAACGCGGGGCACAAGGGCGCGGTACAAACAAGGGCGCGGTACGCGATTCTCACGAGTTCCAACACATCAGCTTCAA
>JAVRRR010000576.1:0-12366 GCA_035927975.1 Rachicladosporium monterosium | reverse complement strand
ACACCAACCCAAAGCGCTGGACCGGCCAACTGGCAATCCGAACGCAGCTTTCAGGAACTGTCGAGCCGAACGCTTTACAATCAAGTAGGAGTAGGTGGCGCTGCTCTAGCTGGCTTAGTATAAGCATGCAGCACACGCAAGAGCAGACTACTAGGGACGAACCCTTCTCGGAAGGCCCACCTGCGAGCTTGTAAGCCCAATCTTGCGAAGGCACTTTTCTTTCCTGATTATAGTCCAAGACTACAAAACCCCTCACTTTCGGCATCCAAGCATGACCGCACGTCCTACTGGTTGCTTTCTGTGAGAATCGACAAGATAAGTTACATCGCGTTTGTACTATCCTGACACCGAAACTCAGTGGGTGTAGGGGTGATGTCAATCATCTACGTCTATTATGATTTGGGTTTGGCCATGTTGAATGCCAAGCTCATGACGAAGCTGAGCGGTAACTGATGGCGACGGAGACCGACGTGACTCGAGAGATAAATCCCCCTTGCAGGAGGAGGCTCACATCCGTTAGCTTGAATGCTGACCTCCACAAGCTCATGTTTTCGCTGGTAAACTGGTAAATGTCCGACAGGGATCGGATTGCGTTGAGCTGTACATACTACTTATGCCCTGAATCCCAGAAAGATCTGCACTACGACCTTCTAGCATCGGTGTCGCCCATCGGCCGACGAGCTCTCATCATCATACCCTGCGCCTACCACCACCCCACCCCCCACTACTCACCCCTCTCCTCCCGTCTCTCCCGAGTAGGCTACGAAGTCTCCTCCATCGACTTCCCCTCCACTAGCAGCAGCAGACACGTACAAACCCTTCAACCCGATGTCACCGCCATCTGGAATACCAGAACCTCCCGGACAAGGACCAGAACGTCGTGCTGATCATGCACTCCTTCGGCGGCCTAACAGGCACCGGCGCCGTGCAAGGTCTCCGGCCCCAGGACCGCGACAACGGCGCAGGCATATTGAAGCAAATAACCCTTTGCGCCTTTGTATACGAGGAAGGGATGTCTGCCCTGGGTTCTACAGGCGGCCATCACGTTCCGGGCGTAATCTATCGTCTCGCGGATCCTGAGGTTCTACATGAGTGTACACCGGAGGTCCAGCGAGAGCAGGTGGCCAAGTTGAGATTGTTCAACGAAGCGACAATGCCAGGGCAAGAACCCTATTCAGGTTAGAAGGAAATAGATAGGTATTACAAGCAGTGCGAGAAAGACAATGGGTTTCCCTTCAAGTGCAGGAAGCATGGAGTGTGAGTGCGGGTGCGGTGGAAGAAGGTGGAAAGGTCGAAGACGGATTCTAGTCCGTACCGCAGCCCTCCGGATGAGACGGCAGCTTTCGTTCCCAGATCTATCGAAGACAGCTCCTAGGTTTGATCCCATGCTGTACTTCTGTGAGACCTTCCCGTTGAAGCCGTCGTAGAGTCGAATCAATCGCCAAAGGCCGAAGCGGAGTAAGCGCAAAGGCGACTACCAATGACGTGCATTCATACCAACCGCTGTCCGGCACGCTACGGCACGGTAACCATACGGTGACAGCTCGATGAGAGCTGGGAACCGTAAGCAACCTTTCGCGCGTGGATGCAAGAAACGTTTCCGGAAATTTGCGTGATGGCTCTGTTACATAATTCTGTGCGACAGGGATGCTTCCTTCGTCTCCGGGTACTCATAGTCAGTTTCTACGAAGAGTGATAACGTGTTGAAGGCGGCGGGAGGAGCTTTCCGCCAGGCCTTCATTCTGACTCCACGGCTAACAGCTGTAAACACTGAATTCTAGGTTCGCACTGAAAATTCTCCTCCAGGCGAATATCTGTACCTTGCCCTTGCGAAGGACGCAGATGATGTGGGATAGAGCCTTCCAGAAAACAATCTAAACTTTGCCGATTTGGGAGCACTAAATCGGGTACGCGGCGAGCGGTCGGCGGCAATCTCCATCTCAGAGGATGAAGCACTTGATTTTGCGCAGCCGCACCTTGGTGCGACCACAACTGGCCCGACTGCTCCAGGATGGAAGCAGGCCAATCAGATGTCGTATATATGTGGGTGATCGCACTTGATTCGGCGATCATATGCCGGAATGCACGGCAATCCCGAATTCCGTGCTTGTGTCTCCGAGGAAGACGGTGACGAAGGGATCCTCTGATGCTGCTCGATCGCCAGCAGCCGACCCCGAACATATAAGTGCGCTGAACTCAACTCTACGGGTTCATGAACCTACACCTTTTCCTCTTTGGCTTTACCGCAATAACAATCCCTATTGCCTACTCTACGAAAGTCACAATGAAAGCTATCCATTCCAGCAAGTCCTTGCTTAGCTTGCTAGCGCTCACCAGCTTCGCTTATGCGAACAACGCACTTGACGTCAACACCAATACGCAAAACAATAAGACCGTTCAAATCGCGATTACGACTTGGGGCTCCGACTTCTATTACTCCATCATGTCCGTGATGGGAACGACCGCAATAGGTATCCTAGCGGCCTCTGCGATGAAGCCACGCTCTGATCGAGTCTTCTTCTATATGAGCGCGGCCTTGTGCTTTGTGGCTTGCATAGCATATTTTGCCATGGGCTCAAACTTGGGTTGGACCCCTATCGATGTCGAGTGGGTGCGTGGCACGAATGGTGTACGAGGCGCGAACAGAGAAATCTTCTACGCTCGCTACATTGATTGGTAAGCGTCTATCATTCAGCACGAAGTTCATACTGCTGACAGTAGCCAGGGTCATCACCACTCCACTGCTTTTGTTAGATCTCTGTCTTACAGCTGGACTTCCTTGGCCTACAATCCTTTGGACTATAGGTCTCGACGAAGCCATGATAGTCACAGGACTCATCGGCGCGCTTGTTAAATCTAGGTATAAGTGGGGTAATGCTTCACAATGGGACCGCATACGCTACCATGAACTAATGCTCCTCTTAGGTTTCTACACTTTCGGCTGTGTGGCAATGTTCGGGGTATTTTATCAACTCGCCGTCGTCGGCCGTGCAAGCGCCAAACGCCTCGGCCGCGATGTCCATCGCGTTTTCCTCATTTGCGGCGTATTGACCCTATTCGTTTGGCTTCTTTACCCTATCGCGTGGGGTCTGTGCGAAGGCGGCAATGTTATTTCTCCCAACGATGAGGCGGTGTTTTATGGCTGCTTAGATTTCATGGCAAAACCGGTATTCAGCATTGCGCTAATCATTGGGCATTGGGGGATTAAGCCGGAGAGGCTTGGGTTGAAAATTGAGGATTACACTGATCCCGAGAAGCCTGTACCTGATCAGGAGAACGATCTGCAGGCTTCGCCGCGTGGGAACTTGGCGTAGCGCAAGGTACTGAATCCCTCAACTTTAGTGATAGTCGGAAGAAGTGATGGGCAGAGAGATCAACAACGTGCATCATTTGTTCGATTCAGAATTCGGTTGAATTTTCTAATTCACGATATCGTCACACCCCATGCTTTGACGACCAACTGATATCCTAGCGTAAAGTCGGCGGGTACTGATACGATTTAGGCGTTGCTGCAACATCATTACCACGCGTTGTGGCAGAAGCCCAGGAGATTTAACTTGCCTCGCCGCGATGGAAGCCGCCCATCGAAGTGTCTTAAGCGGTTGATAGCACAGTCCAGTTCCCAAGTCCAGTCATGCACGTTGTTGCATCGTGGCGCCAGCTCTGGTGCACACAGTACCTGTTCTGTTGCCGCCGTGTCATGCGAGGTTTCGCGAGAGTGGAAGTATGATGGATCGCTCAGCGAAGGTGGGCGCTAACGCGAGACAAGTAAGTCACAATAAAAGCAGTGGTCAGCGCTGCAGCGTGACACTAGAAGACAGTTGCCTGGTGGAAGGCTAACGCGAACTAATCGGGCGGCCAAGTCTGCGGTGCGAGGTGCGGTAATAGGCAGAGAGGCAAGGTTTGGGAGACTGGGCGAGGTGAGTCGAGCGTCCTCAAGTTTGTGAGCCCGACTGATTGTACAATTCGTCTGCTAGATGGCAAGGCTGAGCCAAGAGAATATGACAAGCAAGGTCTCGAATTACGATTAGCACATACCGAGGGTTTCTTCTCCGGACCTTACGCAACGCCGGAACGACTGTCGGCTGCAATGACGGGACGATTCGGAACACGTAATCCGGCAGAACACCACGTCGCAGATAACCAACGGGTCCCAAGCGGAGAGATTTGATCTGCCTCGGCGAGCAAGATCTCCTAGATTGCTTCTGGGGCCAGATAGCTGTGCAATCTCGAAGGAGCAGGTGACGGCTGAGATCCAAAAAAACTATGCCGACTTCCTCGTCGTAGAAGCGAATTGTATGAATGTCGACGCTGCACAAGCATGCGACCAGTGTACAGCCTACCCTCAAAGGCGATGGCAAGCCCTTATTGGGGTCCATCAAACCTCGTTATACGAACACCATGACTTTCTATTGGCGGCCGAGCATCTGTCCGCAACCTGAGCATGGCGGGCGCTACCTACCAAATCACGGTCACAAGGCCATACTCGATACGGGCCTCGACCTGGAACAGCACCAATGCAAGTCTGCTAAGTGCGATCGCAAGTTCTTTGTGCACCGATGTGGCACAACTGTACCCTGGCACAGTGCTGAGCGTCCAAAACCAATTTCGCACTTCATTCGCCACCCGAGTCTCTATCCAGACTATTCAACCACCAACGTCTGCCACTACAAGCGATATGAATGTGGATACGACGTTACCGGATAGCTTCATCACCAGTGCTCAAGCTTCGGGCCTGACAGCTGTGCTGATATCCGTCTTCTTGATCTTGTTGTTGGGACTCTGGCTATTTGTCCGCCGCCGACGAGCGGTGCAGCGCGAAACATTGCTGACGCAACCCGGCAACCGACGTTACCACCAAACCAATATAAGACCCCAACAGCATACATTGCAGTTGAACAGCAGGAGCTTGAGCAGCCATTGGAGCGAGCGGATGGAACGCCACCCCTTCCAGTGAATGCGGAAATGCAGATCTTGTCGCTGTATCAAGCTTCGAGGAATAACTCAACAAACCAGTTACCGATGCACCTATCCAACGCGTCGTTTCATCACAAGTCATCTTTGAAACGCCTGTAGTGCAGAGCTTAGGACCGCCTCAAGTAGAGGCCGGTAGCCGCCTCTCTCCGCTGGCGAGTATCTTGCCACCCGAGCCAGTGCTATGGCCTAGCATGCCAGCTTGCGTGTCTCCGACGCCTTCCGACGGGGAAGTGGCTGAGATACCTGCGTCTGTATTACACGGCCTGGAGGAGACATACAACACATTATGGTCGTACCATAGTCCACATCCTCTAAGTCATCTACCCGACACTTTAGCATCGTCCCCGGACGCTGCAGCGACCTATTTACAAGCATCTGCGTTCTCGAGCTCATCATCTGGTGGAGAAGACAGTAGAGTCGGCGACTGTCGGCGTACCACCCTGCATATCGGACGCCTATCTTTGTCCCATAAGCTCGAAGCTTTGACATGCATCGAACGCCAATTGCTCCAGGTTCACCTCCGTGAGATATCTTGGTGCTGCCCGCAGATGGTTCAGAGTCGACGGGATGATATACCCATGAGGATCTCTGCGGACGGCCAAATCTACCCTCTTTGACCTCTCGCCGTCGTAGCTATCGGATGCTGAATCGGCGATGCTGGGAGCCAACTTGGCCAGGTCGTTGAACAGCTTGTTGGACATTGATGCCGGTGTTGCCTCGCATGGTGAGAATCACGATTATTATCATATTTGACTCGCTGTCCGCTGCGAGGTTCGTTCTTTGAATCTTTTCAACGGCGGCTTCATCGAAGTGAGATGGTGACAGTGAGCTTCGGCTTCCACAAGCACGTAATACGTCCATGGTAATCTAATCTTCACTCCTCATCGATGTGTTCTATCAATGTCGAATCTCTGTTCTCCCATCGATGAAAACGTCGCACTACGTGTGCGCCTGCGAGTTCCTGACACCAACAATCGATGCAGCTGGGCGATGGCATCTGCCGCACCGGTTGGGATGCATGGTGGTTTACAGCAGACTCAAGCCGTATCAGGCCATTACGCGGGTAGACAACAGAGTCACATACGCTTTGTCAGAAGTCTCATGATATAATACGGCGCGTATGGTAATTCTTCGCGCAAATCTCTAGACATGCCTACACTCAGCTGCTTTATAGGGGTGCCATAGACGTGCTCCGGCATTTGTCTCTCGTCATGCAGAGTCACAGTCTCACCCATGCCGTCCCGTTCCAAAGGATATTTCCGTTCGACGTCATGATTGGAGTATTTTGTGGAGGGATATCTTGAGTCGACACCAGGGTTGATCCCTGATTAAAACGTACCGTCCGCCAGCGTGGACCCATCGTCCAACGGTATATGATGCGGTCGTGCCAGTGTTTGCCATAGCGGAAGGCGCAATTGTAGGTTGTTGCTGTGCTCTGGTCATTCGATCGCCGTTCCTGATTTGCAAGACATCTCTACAAAGAGCTGAGGCTCCCTAGTCCTTGTGCCTCGAAGAGCGACGGCTGTACCTTTAGCGGGCGGGGAGTCATCTCGCCTTGGAATGTGGACATCACAGAAGGCTGGTTGTTGAGGTAGCCCCATGGCTGAGAACATCCTTGTGGCCAAGTCCATATGATGTTCTAAGGGAACTTCCCCTTCGAATCGAGCAGAAATCCCCCATCCACTGCATCATCACTGAAAAGAGTGCTGTGCTGGTTGTGTAGATCGCGAACTTCTGCCAGCAGTTCTGCAAATGTCGCATACCAGCAAGTCCGTCTGAGTTACCATTGTCGCTTCGGCCAGTCGGATATGGAGAGATGTGCGCCATTATTATTCCGCGTCCCATGATCACAACTCCCGAGCATGCATTGAGATCTCGCGTTCCGATTGCGACATAGTCGTCATCTGGCTCCAGGATGGCGACTTCGTTCATGCCAACCGTCAAAATCTGCTCTTCATCATCGAGCCTTGCAAACATTGAGCCGTCCGCCATCTTAGCTTTGATTTGTTGCTGTGAAGAGATAGAATTTGATAAAGAACAGCTAATGAGGGAGGCAGATTGGTGAGGTGACACGCTTACTATGTGGATGGTGTTGCGTGTCTTCTGACGTGCTCAACATCGGCTTGCCTTGTGCATATATGCTGTGCCTTGCGTGGGGCCTTGGTACAGCCCAAGAGAAACGCTAGTACGGATTACAACACAGATGGACGGCCCCACCCCAGGAAATGGCCCCCGTCAAGCTAGCATTACGCTACGAGTTGAGACAATCAATATACGAAGCAAGCCACCCTATGTCGTCGATGAGAGGTATTGAAAACGACTTCCCACAGTATATGACCAGATTTGTAGGTTGAATCAACGTTTTTCACAGTCCTTACAGCATGCGACTTGCGCGTGATTGGAACTCTACACGGCATCTGCATCCATTGTAGTTACTATCATAGCAATCGTTAAGCCCGTCTATTCAATGGCGTTCACAAAGTATGGACTGGTATGCCGCACGATAAAGCTATGCGTTGTTGCGATGCTACGGGTCAGCGCCTGATGTGCTCAAGTTGCCTACGTAGTGATTAAGACTGAGCATCAGGATCTGCTACAGATCGCGAGACAGGATGGCCTCGCCCTACTCAGAGACATGAGCAGGTAGAGGGTCCTTTCAGCCATTCCTCGTGTTCAACTACTATTCAGTCATACTGCCGTATATCATGTTTACTTTTCCCTTTGTGCGCCTCCCAAAACGATACCGACCTTGTAATTAAATCCCGCGTACACACTTCATTTGATGTCTTGAAACCTTGTACACTCAATATTCGATTCCTCAAACAACATAACCATGTCCGGATGTCTACACTCGTATACTATTGCGCGCGGCGTTGGCGGAACTTGATCATTGTCCTTCATGCTCAGCTTGTCGGGATCTGCGCCAATCTTCAGTAGAACTCGAGCAACCGCAACGTTGTCAGATTTGCAAGCTCTGTGCAATGGCGTGCCTCGTGTAAAATGGCCTCGGTAACGGAAAGACTTGGCGTCCTGCCACAGTATGTCTTCGTACGGTGCTCCATTCTCAGCAAGTATTTCGATCAGTTCTGGGTCAGGGATCTCTCGGTCAACAGCGCAGTAGATCAATTGACCCTTTTCCAAAGTCGCAGCTTTCTTTAAGAGTACTTGCACTGTTGGTCTGGGCGCGGCTGCAACAGCATGGGATAATGGAGTTTCGTCAACGTCGCAGCCAGCATTTGGGTCAGCTCCTCGCTCGAGTAGCCAAGCAACGAGCTCAAAGTCGTCTAGGACGTTGCTGTCGATCGTCAGCCACAGCGAGCGATATTGAAAGGAAGGTCTCCCTACCTCGAAACGGGAGGCTCGTCGCCACTGAGTGGTTGATTGATGTCCCAACCATGATTGAACAGCATCGAAAGGGCTTCAAAACATCTGGTTTCTGCTGCTGCCTTGACCGCATCTGAAGTCATCGGGATCCGTTCGAGCAACAGAAACTCCAAGATACTCAGATGCCGATGCTGAATTGCGTCGGCAAGGAGACGGGAGAATTTGGAGACAGGTTTCGTCGGTTCGCTGATCCTGATTACACATAGTTTAGATCTCACGTCCTCGATATAACCGAACCGCACAGCTTCTCGGAGTTCGCTAAAGCTGCTGTAAGGTGGAACAATTCCCTCCATCCCAAGCGAGGAGGTGATGAATTAGAGGAGAGTCCGCAATATGTGTTCCGAGGACCATGAAGCTATAGCTGGAGTTCGCGTCGTTAAGACGTTGTAAGGACGGCTCCGCGACGCGGGATCAGAATGTTGGGGATGGCGGGGCGGTTGGTGTGGCGGCACGACATGATCCAATCACGGTAGACTAAGCTCATGGATCTCTCAGCTTTTCTCTCATATCCTCGTCGTAAGAGTACCAAGAAATCCTGGTCATGCTGCGATGCGCTGTGCACGCGTTTGTGACCTTACCAAAGTGGCACGCGGCTTTAAGCGGGCTGAAGTGAACCTTGCATGCGTTAATCTGGCTTCAGATTGTCCGTCAGGGTGAGATTCTCACTCAGCCACTGTCGCGTTGCACCAGTGTGTCCTTGTCGACCTGTCTGGCGATGACATGCAAGCCGAGACGAGTCTCCTCTTTCGCGACACGGTCTGTCTTCATACCCTAGATGTTGGTCAACGCAACGCGATTATACCATCGCCGCAGCAAACATACGGCATCGTCGGTGGCTCGGCGTAGTCGATTGCGGAGGCTCCAATAGTCCGATCGAATCAAACTTACATCCCTGCATTGAGGTGATGTTCGTGGCCTCCCTTATATCATCTTCAGTAACGCAAACTTAAAGAGTAACGTTGCACGGTTCGAAGAAAAGGCTTGCTGAAGGCATGCCTCGTCGGGTGTCTTGCTACGCGATCCGACTCCTTGCCTCCAACCCATCTTACGCTCTTCCTTGGCAGTTCGCGCATCATTCTGACTTACGAATACCCTGTAGTGGCCGTTCTCTGTATAGGGATTAGATCAGCGGCCATGGTTAGCTTGATGCCTGGACTTCCGACCCACCATCTTGCACGTTAGCGAGACACACCGTGCAAAAGCAGTTTAGCGGGCTGATATTATCGAGTTGTCGGATGACCATACCACTTTCGGCTATGTGGCTTTCGCCCGCACATAAGCGAAGATTGTTCGCTAAGCTTTCCCAATGTATCCGGGTATATCTCCATGAGCGTGGGCAAAAGTTATCCTGCAAACCGATCATGCTGTATATTCAGTCCAAAAATACGCTCACGGATTACTGCGGTTGTAGTCGCGTCCTATATCTGGATACCTCTGTTCACAACGCCGATTGGTGGCCACCACTGAATTGTCAAGCGCTTTGGTGATCTCCATTCCCCTTGAATCTCTGGGTGGCGTGACGATGGATCGGCTCGAGCGCATGAGACTTGACTAGGGGCCGGCAAAGCAGGGAACCTTGCGATCGTCCGTTCGCCGGAGTCGCAAAGTGGCTTCGGAAACAGTCCACGCGGCCGCAGTAGCGCGAATAGAGGTACAATGTCTCGCGCGATAG
This sequence comes from Rachicladosporium monterosium, assembly GCA_035927975.1. NCBI lineage: Eukaryota > Fungi > Ascomycota > Dothideomycetes > Cladosporiales > Cladosporiaceae > Rachicladosporium > Rachicladosporium monterosium. Next base: position 2,333 of record JAVRRR010000576.1, on the reverse strand, counting down.
TCAGCGATCGCATTGGCTATTCGCTCTCAGATGACACGCTCAAGAACGGTAGAGTCGCGTTTATTTCGAAGCTGTACGCTCATTGAAGTGAAGAGGTACGAAGTTCGTGCGTCACTTCCCGGAGTGCGTCACTACCCCGGGAATTACGTTACCAAAAGTAAGACCAGCCATCCCCTTGCCCTTGCTGTAGCCTTATGAGCGCCGCACGCTAGCACCTTGCCTTGCCTTTCTCACTGATCCCTTTTTCATACTACCACCATCAGAAAGACCCCGCGCTTTGCCGACACCAGATATCTGCTCCCACTATCTTTTCGCGCCAATTACCGAGCGACGTAGGCCGCTTCGTCAGATGAGTTGGCGGCCCAAAGCAAACTCATAGCACCTTGTGCTATCAAGGATTCACCGTCGGAAGTGCTATACGGTATCCTTTGAAAGCCGCCACTGCGGGTAATGTACGGCGCTGCACACATACCACTCTTCTACAACACCGTTTTTCAATATCAGGACCCACGGGAAGCGCTAGTCATCGTGCCGCGAGAGGATAGAGAAGAACACGACGAACCGATAAGATCCTACGATCGTGAAAGAACGACAACCTTGGGCAGTAGTTTGACTGCGTTCAATACCATGCTCTTAGGTCCTCCACAAGGTGAGTGCGCTAAATGTTGTCGCAGACGGCTGTCCCACTACGACTCAAGCTCACTTCACCTGCGTCCATCCATGCGGCTGCTTAGCGCACTGCACACGAGCTCTTCCCTACCCACGGTTTGCTCGCATCCTCGAGGCAATCCCTGGCCCGTGAAGAATGCGTACCTTCGCTAGATATGCTACTACGCAGCCTCCCGTCCGCTATTGCAAGCTGTATCTCGACGTGTAGAGACCATCAGGCAACGCTACTCGCACCTACGAGATCTCGAGGCCAGGGGCTTTACGGTTCTCAAACCTCCTCTCGTCAATTGCTACATTGGGCCTTGCACCCCGCCAGAATCATATGCATATGCACGTCTCCTTCGCTAAGTACCATTACGTTTGCTGGGTTCATCAGTTCCGCTGGGACACCTTCGTCCCTCCTGCTGTAGTGCCAATGGACTCAACACTACCGTCAGCCATATGGAGCGAGCTGGGTCTGACGCGTTTCATCTTGGAGCTACAAGTCGCACGCAAAGGTGTACAAGCTGTGCGAGCGCGCCACCGACTGCGACCTCGCAAGCACCGCCCGTCAACCGCAATGCAGACCGGGTCCTGATACGCCGAGCAGAGAGCGGCTCGGTGGGGTTTTGAACGAGCCTTGTGGCGCTCCCTGAAATCCGGTGCTCTCCCATCAGGATCCGATGTTGGAGCGCTAAAAGGAGAGGTAAGCCGCTGGTGCAAGTTGAGCGGACGGAATTGATATGGGACTCGGTTGGAGGACGGATATGCGTCTATCAGGCTGGGCGTGCATGGGAACACAGGTTCATTGATGTAACCGTTGGGTTAGAGATACTGCAGTCTTTACTCTCCCGAAAAATGCTTAGCTGTCATGCAGCAATAATCGTCAGTGCGCTATATGTTCAAAGTGCAGCTTCGATAGCCTTTTGATCCACCGCGCGGTGCTACCTTCGATCTGCTGGTGCCCTTACTCGTCCCTTAGTACAGCCTTCAGTGCCTTGTCGCTCTCGGCCCCTTCCAGAGATAATACTTCGTCCGACAGCTCATACGAATCGGTATACATCTCAGTATGTAACATTGGTGACGATTCCGAGGTTATCAAAGATGCAGTCACATTGGCCCTGGCTGTTGATGCCTCAATGTAGCTATCCAGCCGTTGCGGGAATGCAACACCGCACTTCTCTCTGGTGTACGTCCAGAACTGTCGAACATCTTCAACGGTGTCTTGGCAAACCGGGTTGGAGTAAAACAGAATACGCAGTAAGCGATAAATGCATCCTCGGACTTGGTTGTTATACACCGACTACAGCGTCAAAGCCTGCCATTCAGGAGAGGCTGAAGTTGCGGCAGACTAACGGCTTGCAGCGTGTCGTCGCCATTGGCATCTTCTTGGTCAAACTCTTCTGTCGCCCGGACAGCGTCAGCGAAGGTAGAGGTGTTCTGCATGAACGTATGCCAAAGGCCTTGGTTGGCTATATCAGCATCACGAAGACCGTGGGACGGTATGCTCTGCAAGAGATCAGCCGGGTGGGTTCCGCAAACAAGATTGTTCAAGTACAGACCTCGAGGAACTGGTGACACCGACGCAACGATGCATTCGCGTCCGCATTACGCGAGCATACGCCTTTGATTCGTCTCACGGCATCTTCCGTCTCCGCAACGGTGGGTGCACCTCGATTACAGGC
>JAVRRR010000571.1:0-12537 GCA_035927975.1 Rachicladosporium monterosium | reverse complement strand
GCTTAGACCAAGCTCATCACTCGTCCAGCCATTAGGTGAGCAAGCAAACCAGCAAGGATGCTCGTTTGCCTCATAGTCTTGGAAGCCAGGTGTCTTGAAGGTCACCACTGACAGCTTTGTAGATTAGAGCTGGTGGCAGTGAGCTACCATCTGCACATACGGTGGCTATGATTGTTATCCACTCCCTAGAACCATCTTGGCCAGTGCCTAGGAGCTTCTGTTGCTTCATTAAGGCCTTAGGGAAGATCCTCTTGACCTTCTGCAGGTGACCTATAAGGAAACCCATATTGTAGCAGTTCTGAGGCTGTATCCTGTAATGGTCCATCTTCTGCCTCAGAATGTTGAAGTACTGCCTAAATGAAGGCTCAGACTCAGCCTTGTGCCTCTCAAGGTCGAGAGTGTTGAGATATCTGCAGTCAAGGATGGCCTCGTGTCTACGCTTGAAGTCTGCAGACCAGTTCTTGCCAGGCTCTAAACCACACGTCAGGGAGGCCCAGGTGCGCACCATTGCTAGTGTAGGAGGCAGACACCACTCGCAGAGCCTCTGCATCTGCTTAACAAGCACTCGTTCTTGCCTTGTTGGTGAGTAGTCACCGTCCTTCAATGCGCCTAGCTACTGAGCCTGTCTTGCCACGAAATCGCTTGCTAAGGGTGGTCCTGTTACATTGAACCTCTTGGCTGCTGCTGCTATGTTGCGATCATCAGAGGAGCGCAAAAACGCGATCGCATTGTCGATAGGTGGCATGGTTGTTGAGTTATCGCGTGAGGGAGTAGTGTTGTTGATGGGTGTAGAAGCGTGCATCTAGCGGGGATGTGCAATGACCAGGGAGAACTTCCAGGAACGCGGAAAAGTCGGCATTACCAGACCATGACAACGGGTGTCCGCCTACTGTCCTACTCCTCGCTAGCTTCGCTTGAATCCTCCGCCACACGGGATTATCCAATCGAGAGCGGAACAGATGTTGTATAGGTCCGTGGACAATCGAGTGAACACTGCTGTTCTTGAAGTTGATACGGCACATCGGTACATGATTTATATGGATCCAGACTAGTCTTTAACTATCATGAAGCAAGCCATTTCCTCGGATCGTGGAACGGAATATACACGATGCACGCTACTGTCTGAGACTTCGTTTCGACCCCAGCATAGCTGCTGCAGTGACTGAACGTAGAAGTGTCTGTAATGGACATCCCGTCTTCGATGCTTGAAGGCTCTCAATCGTTTAAAGCTCCCATCTCCTTCATGAATTTATCCTCTCTATCATTGCAGACGCTCCTTCTCTGTCGTTTCTGGAAACATCCACGCTCGCTTGTTCGTTTCAAATCCTCTTCCTGCAAAGTCAAGATGACCGTTCAGGCTTCGTACATCCTGTTGGCCACGCTGGGCGTGGTTTCAGCGCACTCAATCATGAACCGGATCAGTGCCGGCGACACCATCGCGTGTAATGGACCGCCCGTGACCTACTTCACCTCGTCCACCCAGGTTATCAGCGTCGCTGCGGGCGAGACTGTTACCGGAGCGTGGCTGCACACCCTGACTTCTACCGGAGCAGAATCCGAGGCGGACAACAAGTCATCGATTCGTCGCACAAAGGACCGGTGATGGCGTTCATGAAGAAGGTCTCTGATGCCACGCAAAATCCATCCGCGGGTCTGGGTGATGGTTGGTTCAAGGTCTCGGAAGCCGGCCTTATCTCCAGCACGAAATGGGGAGTTGACGCTTTGAGAAGCGCCGGTGGCATACAGAGTGTCACTATTCCATCATGCATCGCACCTAGTGATTACCTTCTCCGGTTCGAGATAATAGCCTTGCACAACGCTGAAAACAGTGGCGGCGCGCAGTTTTATGTATACTACACATCACGTCATTCAAATCAATAATTTGCTGACTTTTGCGGTAGATGGAGTGTGCCCAAGTGAAGGTCACGGGCGGAGGTTCAACCAGCCCTACAACCTCTAGCATCCCGGGAATATATTCGGTCAATTCCTCGACCATTACACTGACGGATTTGAACGAAAGTTGATACGTTGATTAGGCTACCGACCCTGGCATTCTAACAAATATTTACAATGATCTTGGCCAGCCATATCCGTCTAGTTATACTATACCCGGTACGTATCTCAGGGAATGGAGGAGCGCGCAACAATGAATCTAACTCAAACCAGGTCCGGCTGTCTTTACCTGTGGCGCCTCACCATCCGCTCAAGCCGCCATTGCTAGTGTGAGCGACTCTGGCAGCGTCAGTCCCAGCTCTGTGGTGTCCATCAATTCTTACGGCGGTGGTCCTTCCTGTGCCGCGGCGTCCACCAACAGTTTCTCCAGTACGAGCGTTCCAGCTATTGGCGGTCTGAGAACTAGCCCGTCGAGCGCCGGCCCTTACACCACTTATCCAGCTGGGAACAGGACTCACGGCCCCGCCATGCGCAGCCATGCACATCATCCATCCACATTTGCAACGGTGTGGGGTACTCAGCAATCCTCTTGCTTCTAAGAGAAGACGGTTTTCGTGAGGATACTTGAAGACATGGGATGGAAATAAGAGTTCTTCGGCTCTAGCGTCACTTGCAAAGCTTGCGACACAAGCGATTGAGCAGCGAGAATGAGGTACGATTTTGGTTGTATTGTTTACCGTATTCACTTCTTTCCTCAGATCCCTTTGAAGGACACCGTCGGGTACATTACGCTGCAGACATTTGCAAGTGTGGAGAGGACTTCACGTAGATGGGTTCGTTGAGCTACTGAGCCAAGGTCAAGTAAGTGCCGACCTAACATGGCGCGTCCTACCTCATGGCTATGGGAAGAAGAAGCTTGTGATATAGACGAACTACGTGGTCCTTGTACTATCTGTAACTCATCAAGATCGTTGCAGAATACGGCGGTCTCCGTAGGTCGTAAGGTAACAGAAGAGATAGAAGATTCAAGCAGCTTTGGTGCGTTGGCATACCGTCTGGTGCTAGTGGCTATAAGGAAAAATCTTATATATAGTAGCTGTTACTTTCCTATATGCTTATTAGCACTACTATACGACAAGTAGTAGTAGATATCTCTATCTGTCTTCGCTGCTTTGGTCAGTTCCGATGTTGTTCACACCGATCAAGTCTACAAGGATACCATGCCAGAACAACAAGGGCAACGGGACCAGCGTTGAGTGTCCTGTGTCTCTCAAGCGACATAGCCCAACCATATTCTTCCTCTTTGCTTGAGCAAAAGCTCAAGGCTTCGCGCTGTCAAAGAGCGTATCGCTCACGTACGGCTCACTCACGGCAGTCGCCAGTCCGACAGGTCAAACATGCGCTTCTCAGATTTCTGGAAGAGTGAGTCCATCAGCATCGGCTCGTATGCTCACCGCTGATAACGGCAAAGAGACGGTCAAGCTCCCCAGAGAGCATATTGACTTTGTTCTGTCGTCTAAATCACCAAGTTCGGACCAGCAAGACCGAGATCCTCCACCGGAAGAGAGGGCCCCTAAGGCCCGCGACGCACAGCCTACGAAGATTGTGCGTAGTGGCACGGCCAAGAGAAAGGCGATCGCAGAGAGGTAGGACTCGCCAGGAGGCCTGTCCGAGTCGGTTCGAGCAGCGCTGGAGCCGCTGAACAGATCAAAGAGCCGGTCGCATGAGTGCAGTTCGTTTCCATGTCCCGTCTGAACCTACCAAGACAAGCGAGACCGTGTATGTGCGCGCCAAGCGTAAAGTTGGCGTACCACAATTCCGCTGAACCAGATTGCAGGATTGGATGCGCTCAAGGTATTGATTCCGTTTAAATCGGCCCGTCAGGGTGCCCACCAATGCTGGCTGAAAGAAAGGTACCCTTTGTGCTTCTCTGGGTTCTCCTCTACCTTCACCACTCAATCGAGAAGTTCTTTTTCCTATGAGATAGCCTTCTTCTGGTGCAACTGAGCTCGATTAGGGTAGGTACCTTCGTTCGGCCGGTCAATGTGTACATACCTACTCTCGTCGTGGCCTTCCGGCGTGACAAGCGATACAGAGCGTCCGCTATGCGGCGGAATCGGCAAGTGGTGAATGTAAGCTCTGGTCCTGGAGATACTCCTTCACCTTTGTCGTATGAAGTGGGGCCGGCCCTGAAATGTAACACCGCCCTCCTACCGGGACCACCTACACAGAAAGCTGGCTGATGAGACAGACCACCTAATGGTTCATGCTCTCAGTTACTAATTGAAGGAACGACGGATTGCGTGGAGCTCAAGGACTATACCCACGATGCCGGGGTAGACTCCGGTATATAAAGAGATCTTCTTGCAATTTTAAGAAAGAGAAGGCCACACATATCGGCTATCTGCCTTGCTCAGTGCCTTGAACGCCTCGTGCGGCTGACTTCGCCGTGGTGGACATTCGTCAACACCACGGCCAAGCGCCGGTTGTGCAGTGTGTAGCTTTAAGGCGCTGCCAATCGATACCTTCGTACCCAGGGAGGCTACAAGGGGTCTGCTCTTCCGGCGCGTTGTTTATGGTACTTCCAAAGTCGCTATGGCGCTGCCACAGTGACGGAACTTGAAGTTCTAATGTCGGTGGTGCAGTTGATAGCTCGCTTGTGGTATCTGATGCCATGGTTGATAATCTGTAGACGCGATTGGAGCGTGTTGTTGTTATGAAGTTTACAGAGTACGAATTCGGTATGATGGAGTCGAACATTATGTGCCTAAGGCTGCAATAGCGGTTGCAAGGGAGGCGGTGGCGGGGGCGGTATCGGGACGTCAGGCGACAATAGCTGTGATTGACACCGTGACAATAAAAGCCCCGCGCTTCCGAGATCCTCAAACGGTCACATATCGACTTCGTATGGGTCAGGGTTTCGGTAAGATCAGATGGATCTACCATTCACCTACAAGCAGTCTTAAGGGCGGCAAGGAAGGGAGCTGTAGGCTCTTGCCTTCCTTGTCGCCAATTGCCTTCTTTGCTTATTCAGCACGTAAGAGTGGGCCTCGCTTGCCGCCCTTGCTCCCTTCCCTGCTTATGGACCACACTGACATCAGAAGCAGTCACTTCTTTCCTTGACAGGAACTACTAGACGGAGAGTGATCGTGAGCCTACTTGTGCTGTGAATGCACACGGCAGCGTCGATCGACATGTCTTGACTGTAACGTCCGCTCAAAGTGTTCGCCATAACCTCACAACCATAGTGCGAGGCTTGCATGCTAACCCTACCCTCGCCTCCCCTTACCCTTCCTTGGCTTCTTGAAAACTACACCTTCATCAACGGAAGTCCCTGGCGTAGGAGTGGCGTCTTGGCCGGCGCTGAACGTCCTAGCGTCCTCGGCACGTGCAGACACAGAGCCTTCGCTTGCCCTTGCAATGGTGTATACACTCATGTCCTGCGACAGCCCAGTCGGCTCTGAAAAGTGAAGCTCAGACTGTGACTCAGAGAAGTTGATGCCGGCTGGAATCTGGTCGATGGCCGAGCAGATCCTCTCGAAGTGCATGGGCATCCAGTGGTCGTAAACATTCTTGGTGAACTTGTAAGCCGTCCATTTCTCCTTTCCTCCCAATGCTGTGAAGTCAAACTTGTGAACAGTGTGACGGTAAAACTTCGTCTCGGTGCCCCCGAACTCAGCATAGTAGCCGTAAATTCTTGCCGAACAGTGGTCGTGCGAGATGGAGAAGGCAAGTATCTCCCGGTGCAGCTCCTGCTCGCGCTTCACTGTACGGAACAGCTCCACCACCGCCCTCACAGCAATAGCCGTGCTGTGGGCGTTCTGGCGGTCGGCGATGTCGAGAGCCGCGGCGCCGCACTTCACCTCGCAGGTCAGGAAGGGGAAGTACATGTACCAGGTGGCCATAAAGTACGACTGGTCGTTGAAGTCCCCGACAATCGGGTGCATCCTGTCAAGTTGGTCTTGAGTGAATGCCTCCCGACGGAAGCCGACTGCGAAGTCTGGTTGTGGCCGTGTTCTCGTAATCGTAATAGAGTTATTCCAGCCTTCGTTGACGCTGTCAATCAGGCATTGCAAATGTGTCGCGCCCCGTATCGACAAGACTTCGGCAGATGGGACGATGAGGAGTGCGACGTCCCGTATCACTCTCGTCTCGTTTTTATCCTGAACACTCTCACATGTAGAACTGAAAAAATCCTCCCGAAACAATGTGTCCTGGGGATACGTCTGCTGTCGTTCTAGCATATCCTTACACCAGCCCTGGCTTGCCTTCGTCACTCCCGGAGAGGACGATTTCATCATGACTCCTTTAGTTGCCAGAACAGTCGCATACTGTGGCTTCTTGTACTCAGCGCTCTTCTGTTCTCGCGACTTCTGCTCGCCCTGGTTGGTCGAGCTCGGTGCCGCAGATTCAGAAGTTTCTTTGCTCCGGGACGAAATCGATCTCTTCCGAGCAAGTATGTTCTCCATGTCTTTGCCCTCTTCAAGATACTGCCGAGGCCACCGCTTGTTTGCCGCCCAGTATGCAATTGGATGCTGTTGTTCCACGCTCAGGTTGCCTGGTAAGGCTGGCACCAACATGCACTTTTCGGCAGGTCCTCGTCGCCGCCGCTTGCTACGCTCATCGAGGGGTTCTTCAGGTGTGGCTCGATCGTGATGCGTTCTCGGTCGCTTTCGGGACACTGGGTCTTGTTGTTGCTGTGTACACTTCTGCGCCGATGTTAGCCATGCTTTCGTGCAGCCAGCAATCTAGTATACTTCTCCTCTGCGGGCGCCGCTATTCGAGTTTTGGCGTTTGGGTTTCCTGCGATCACCCGCCGGGGCAGGCTTGTTTCGATGCAATTCTCCCAAGCGCGCACTTTTGCGTGGCGGTAGACGTTCTTGTGCGTGAGTTCTCTTCACTACCGAATGGTTAATCGCTTTCAGTTGTCTGAATAGCTTAAGCACCGTACCTCCAGCATGCTGCGGGGGACGTGTTCTTAGGTGCGTGTGGTTCTGGCCACTTGCCATGCCGCTCGAGGGAAGAGAGGGCTGAAGGGCCGAAGAACGTATATTATGGCGCTGGCGCCAGCGTGATCTGTTGATGAGCGGGTCAAAGAATGGCGGGCACGAAGACGCCAGACGCGGGTGTTGCAGTCTGATCTGTGCCAAGCAAACTGGCTAATCCGGAGTCCAGGCCAATGAAGCGGGGCGATCCATGCTGATCGTGCAGGGATGAAGCGGAGATTTAGGTCTAACGATTAGTCGCTCACGATGCAGCTGGTTACCGATCGCTTACCACAAAATCACAATGTACAGTACGGTATAGTATTAAGTCAGACTCAGTTGGCACATGCTTCAGTCTGTGCATAATCATAGGGTACTTTGTGCAGAGTCACCACCGGCAAGAACGCGCTCTGGAGCCTTAAAGCTAACCTGGGTCGCCATGGCAAAATGCTCCAGTCCGACATTCACAGGCTGACAGTGCTGTCCCGTGCATGAAGCGGGCTGCTTTCCTGTCCTCGGGACACGCCGCTCAGCGCTCAGTGCAAGGCCACTAGCTCCTCCGCCGAAGCTGTCTTCCTAAGGTGATGACTTGCTCGATTTCGACAGCCTTGCTTGCCATCTAGGGACCACCGACAGCAGCTTCGGTCCAGACATGTCAACCATGGACGATGAAGGCTTCGCACGCGCGTTTACTGCGATGGCCTGGCCCCGGCCCGATTCAAAACGATTGGCTGCTGGCCCGCGTCGATCGCACAATGCAAGCGTGCATGCGGTGAGCGTTGGTTTATGTCCAACTTTGAATCCTTTTGACACGACAAGTATGCAGGGCAGCACACTGTGCGGGAAAGACAGAAAGCACGTGCATGGAAGGCGAAGCGACCGAAACTGGATACGCGGCGGACATGCAGAGTACCAATTTCGCGCTCAGTATGGCACAGGCTATGTCAAGAGAAAGTCCGGGGTCAGACGGGTGGTGGCCATGTGGTACTCCCCCGTGCCGCGAGGGAGCTTCCCGCGATGACTTCTGCACTCACAGTTGCGACATTGAGCTAGCCGACAGATACAGAAGCCGGCGGGATAATATCGAGCGACACTTCGATCTCATCCACTGCTTCACAGATCCTACCAAAGCAGAATCGGGTTTCCCACTCACCACCGGACGAGTCTTGAAGAGCTGTATCTACGACCAAGTGTAGGTCCTCTTCTTATCAACGAACCGAGAGCGTAACTCATGAACTGTAGGGTGATCCAGGATCTGAAGCTGCCAAGAAGAGATAACCCGGTGGCTCTGCCCGCTTCTATCAACGGTAGATTTGTTGAGTATGGTTTCGGAATAGCAAGGTACGAGGTGAAAGTCGTGGGGGCAGTGTCCCTTGTCTCTACAGTTGTGATAGGTCGGAGATTGGCAACTGGGGACTGGAATGTTGCTGCCGCTTTTGGCAGCCTTGCCGTGGCTTTGATAGCCTTGGCGTATAGTCAACCAGAGCTCGGAGCTCATTCGCGTTCGTCGCCGCCACCGCCGCCGCCGCCGCCCTCACCCCACTCGAGAAATTGTCTTTCCTCTCCAAAGTCCCCGGAGCCGCCATCTTCAGAGTTAGAAGCCATGCACACCTTCACCCCCACAACCCGCGGTTTCCCCGCGAACGCCATCGCGGCTGGTGCTTATGCGCGGAAGCGAGAAGGACTTGGGTGCCGTTCTTTTTCAACCCACTCACCATCTCATCGCCCTTCTGCCTCATAACGCGCTGCACAGCGTGCAGGTACATGGTCCCGCCACCCATGACCGCGAGCCTGGACTCCCCTCTTCGCTGCACCCAGCGCATACCGCCCGGCAGCCCGCCTGGTCACCCCACCGCACCGCCGCCGCCGCCGTCAGCTGGGGCCTCGACCAGGATTTTGTTATCTCCGCGTGCCACATATCGCTTGCTCCGCCCTTGGCAGCTGAGAATCCCTGGGCGATGCCCTTGGCTAAGGCGCGCGAGGTTGTGGTCCGAGCCGCTGCGGCAGGATCCCGCAACCCAGCGAAAGCCGTCGGGATCGCATTGCTGTACAACGTCTTCGCCGTGATGACGCGGGAGCTAAGCGATGCCGAAAACGATCTCAACCCACCCAGACTCCCGTTGGAGCTAGGTGGCGAAGCGCCCTGGAAATGACTGATGGACACTTCCGCTTTTCCTGGCACTGGGCGTGAGGAGGAGGCGGCGGACACTGCAATCGCCGGTCGCTGTTCGTCAACGTTGTGGAGCTGCAGCTGCGGCACAGCAGTAGTTTTGCCATGACATGCGACAAGATAGCTTCTTGCCGAAATCTTGCAACCCACTCCGAACGACGCTGCCTGAAGCGCACTATCAAAGTCGCTTTCTTGAGCGTTGACCTTCACTCTCGCATTATTATAACCTCCACTACGGTCTTGCGGCCTCTGATTGACGCCGCCTGCAGGACGCTATTTAACCCTATCTGAGCGTTGACGTCTGCTCTCGCGTCTACCAATATCGGCACCACCTTCTCGTGGACGCCCCAAGATGTTGCTAACTGTTGTGGGTGTTGTTGCCAGCGCCATTTAGGATGTCGCCCTTCGGCAGAGCCGATCAATACAGCCGAAGCGCCCGCTACATTGTGGACGGATCCGGCGTCAAAACCATGACGCTCGCTGCTGCTTTTTTGGTAGAGCGTGGTGCTGTTCCGGCTTTAGCAGTTGTGAGTTTCACATAGGTCAAGCTTCAGCCTCATTGACGGGCCAGCAGATATTCCGCAATGTCACAGCAGTGACGACAGCAAACCCTAACCCTAACACCCTGGACGTCGGCGAAGACGAGGTTGAAGAGGAGGATGGTGAACTGGGGGAGGGATTAATCAGTGCGGTCAGGTGGTGCGTTCTTCGCCTCCTGATGGCGAGGGGTTGTAGTTCTTACGTGGTTGACTCGGGCTTGTGATTTCCGTTTCCAGGTCACTAATCGATAGCCTAGTCGAAAGAGCAGAGCGAGGGATGTGAGGAAGGATAGGAAGCCGAAGACTGCGACTGCTACGAGGCCTCGGTGCAAGGTGGGCGGAAGAGGTGCTAGTGTCGTGGGGTCGTTCACGAGACTGTCCGCCATGGTCCTAGTTGCTCTGTCCAATCAGTACGCGGAGGATTGCCCTGATGTCGTGGGAGTTGTGGTACAGAAACCGGAACGGCGACCGGTTCCGACACAGCTATATCCCTTTGGAGATCGTTTGGCGTGCTACGGAGATCCGGAAGGTGTCTTTCAATGGCGTGAATGCGAGAACTCCCAGTTATTAGTTGCTCTCAGACACCACGCCGTCAGCTCTGTAGTGAACGCCGATTCGAGTGGTATGTCTGCCAGCATAAGAGGCCGTCGGGGAAGGAAATGCTGCCTGCGGTCTGCAGTGATTGATGAATGAGATCCGCCCTGGGAGTTGATCAGGTACCCTGGAGATCCGGATAATAAAAACCCGACGAGCTTATATTGCAACTATGCCCTGAAGGCTGAAGGCGTTACGGTTCCGACCGCCGCTTGTTTGGGGGTCGCATGATCAGGCCAGTCAGAATACTCACGTCAGCTCTGCTGCACATGAATCACATCACTTCAAGCTTGCACCGTCCCTCCCGCGACGGCCGGTGCGCACAATCCACGTGTCGCTGACTCGGTCGATCACCCACAACAGTCGGCCCTGAGGGGACCGCCGTCACTGGTCAGTGATGGGCAAGCTGTTTGTTCCTGCGCAGGGGAAAGGCGCGGATGAATGGCGCTGCGTGCTGATTCCTAAGACCCTTGCCAGGAACCGAACTAGTCGTGGTTGTTTAATCATCTCCCCAGGAGAGCTAGAACGGGTCTAGAAGCCTCGCAAGCGAGAGTGCATATCGCGTGCATGAAGTGCATATGCCATATGGCCATGAAGTTGCGGTGGTGGTGTACTCCTCGGTTGTCACCATCCAGGAACCTCGTAGAGTCGTAGTGGCGCGGACTGTCCCCCAGCACGGCTTCTCTTCTAGCATGGTTGCGTGACGATGAGCCCAGCCCACGCCTCCAGGAGTCCCAGGACCGTATCACTTCCGATTTCCGAAGCCTCGGTTTTGTCACTGTAGCGCTGACTCGCTGAGACATGGAGATGGCTTGTAATGTGTATAGATTGAGTCTCAGGGTGATCCACCAATCCCGCCCTGAGGTCAACTTTAGGCTCATATGCTTTCAGCAACGCAACACCCGGCGGCACGGCGACACTACGGTAAAACAACGGGAACATGAGGCTTGGAGGCTTGGACCCTCGGGTACGAGGTACGACTGATGGTATCGCAACCTCAGATCATCCGCCCGTAGATCTCAACCACGCCTCGGCGTTCGAAGGCCGGAGGTGATGAGAAGGGGCAGCATCGGATTTGACTCGGGGAGTCGGGAGTCGGGGAGTCGGGGAGTCGGGGAGTCGGGGCAGCACTCTCCCCGGCAAAATCGCTACGCGTGCTCCCCTGTGCCTCGGTCGCGCTCCGCTACGCACCGGAACAACGAGCCTACATGTACATGTACTGTATGCCCCCCGCGCTTAAAGATCGTACATCGTGTTTGCGCTATTAGGGAATAGATCCCTAAAGGCAAACACTGAATAATACTCCTTCGCTTGCATACCGACTCGTTGGGAGTGAAAGAAACGGTGCTGCCCTGATTATCATGTCCTTCAAAGGCGCCCAGCCTGGTCATGGCTCGTGTGACAACCACAACCCGATACCGTTGGGTCTCGCACTCTTCTGCTGAGCTGTATCTGCCCAACAGGTACTAGACACGAGTATTCGGCAGCAGGTCTTTCGCATGCTACCTGGCTATGGCTCTCTATCAACCAAGCACTCCACACTTTCTATCATCGCTCCTCATGTCGTGATCCCACTCATCAAGTCGTGATCCCACTCTCCTCCTCCTCCTCCTCAAAGCTGCACCCTCCGCGGCCCCGTCAACGGGATACTCATCGCCTTAACCGCGACCTTACTATACGCCCCCGCACTCGCGGCAGTGCTATTACTATTCCCCCCCAACACAGTAATGCTCGTGATGCTCACCCCAGCATCATACCCGAAACTCCCCGTCATAACAAAGTGCCCCGAAGCATCGTACTTGAAATCGATGTAGCTCATGGCGGCTTGTTCGATACTGACACCGTCGTCGAGGTACAGACTCCCGCTCGCCGTCCCGTTCAGACCCGGAGCAATGACGATGGAGAAGTCCTGCTTCCTCAGCTCGGTAGTCGTGTTCGCCGAGTTCGCGCGAAGCGCGACGATGGAGCCGCCTTTGTAGTAGAGCGGGATGGTCGTGTATGCGACGTCGGTCAGCGTCACCATGGCGCCGTGGCCGCGGACGGTTTCGTGGGTGTAGTAGTCGTAGAAGACGTCGTCGGGCATGTAGATGTCGGTCGTGGTGCTGTTCTCGATGGTGACTGGGGCGACCATGATGCCCGGGCCGTATAAGTACTGGTACGCGAGGCTGTTGGCGTTGCGGTCTTCTGGGTAGACGAAGAACATGGGCTGAACGGTCGGGGTGCCGGATTGGTTCTGGTTGTAGAAGGCCGTGTACATGTAATCCAGGAGCTGGTACCTGGTCGCGATGGCGTTGCGAGCCGCCTCAGCCACGATCGGGTAGCGGTAGAACTCGTGCGGAGGCTCGCCAGACGCCTC
>JAVRRR010000057.1:4301-14345 GCA_035927975.1 Rachicladosporium monterosium | reverse complement strand
GCCCCCCTCGTCAACGCCAACAGCTCCGACTCCACCACCTCCCCGACCAGCGTCAGCCCGCACACGACCGCTCAACGCCGCATCGGCGCTCCCATCGCAGTGGAGATGCCGCTCACGCCGTTGAGCCTGAGCCAGGCCAACTGGCTGCGCGAGAGGATGAACGACATCACCGGAACTCTGGCTGCGTTTCACGCCAAGGAAGGCGTGATGGCGTGGGGGGTTACGGAGTATGGGCAGCACCTTGTGGCTGGGGTTGCGTACTGAGTAGCCATTGCTCAAGCGTGATTTGCTCGGCTGCGAGCGACTAGTGGGCGCGAGATGGCGGTTTGATGGTCGATGTGATACTACTTGGTACGGGTGGGCAGGTTTGAGATGAAACGGCAGAGGCGTGCAGAGCGTTGCAGTACAGGGCACGATCTTGACGCTCTACGGATGCTGGTCTTGTACGCCACTAAAAGGCTCGATGTGATCGCGCTTGCTTTACGTATTCGCGAAATGAAGTCAGGCTTCTCCGCCCCTCTTGTAATACATGTAGTATACATCATCGCCTCACATGTCTTCCCTCGCTCTGTTCCAAACCTTTGCTCAGCGGCGCAAAGGAGTACGTGCCTCATATTTCTATCTGGCCCAAGATCAAATCGGGCGGTGCACTGCACGAAGCGAGGCTCGATGGCACAGTGGTACCTTACCGTGCGCATGGTCCCGGATGCGCGGCAAAGCACAGAGCTGTGATGTACGAGCGTACGAAATTGTGTACATCTGCCGCAACCCAGCCGCCGCCTGCTCAGCTCCGACCCTCAACCCCCAACCTCCCGACTCATATCCCCCTCCCTACCATTACCCTGCTGCGCCCTCGCATCCGCACCTCCACTCTCATCCGCCGCACTCCCAACCCCACCCCCATATCCAGCCTGCTCAGTACTCCCCTCCATCCCCTGCGTCATCCCACCCATCCCTCCCGTCTCAGAGATCGTCTGCCCATACCGGATATTCTCTGCCGTCTTCTCGCCCCTAGCGGAAGCTTGTTCTTTGCCGGCGTCGGTTTGCGAGGGGTCGGTCGTCGTGTGAGATTCCGAGGCGGATTGGCCGAGTTGGCCGGCGGATTTCTTGTGGGGGTCGGCGAGGTGGAGGTTGCCTTCGTATCTGAAGGGTGGGGGGTGAGGGAGTTAGGAGGTGATGGTAGTAATGGAGTAGATTGAGGGAGGTGGGACGGACTGTTGGTCCTCCCCGCCTGGATCGGTTTCCATGAGGCCTGAAGACATTACTTGGGTTCGCGGGTGGTGGTGAAGGATTCAGAGAGTTATCCTTCACTTGACTTCGCCAGGGTAGAGTCGTTCAACGGGTGTAGGAGTCTGGTCGATGGAGGAATAGCACACCAACAAAATAGGTCGTAAACATTGACACAACGTTGAGCGCGAGCAATAGTGATGTAAGCGGGGAAAGGGAAGGCACGATATTCCGCTGCATGAGTGAACTCCGCGCTAAAGTCCGAGCAAAGAACAACCATCTTGTCGACGGACAGCTGATTCCTCGTTTAGTCGTCAAAGTCCATGTCCATTCCCATCAGGTTCCTGCGTAGAGAAGGTCAGCTTAGCCTGCAATGTTGAGTCGACAACGTCCACCCACCCTTCGTATATTCGCATGAACTTCGCCACGAAGGCTTCAAGGTGGAAGATGACTTTACTGCCCGTCCGGATACGGTGCTCATAGAAGGCGCTCCATTTTACAATTTCGGCCTTGATGCTGTCGTCGATCTTGGGCATGAGCTTGAAGGTCAGAGTCTGGAGGAGGTCAGTATATGACGAATGCTGGAAGCCACTGTTGAGTGTGCCACGCCTGCTATTGCAAGTACTGGCATTGAGTGGGTTGGAAGATGTACCTTCAACACAGTCGTTGCGGGTATACAATGTGTGAGTAGATCGTACAGCTTTGCGCGGACCAGCAGAATCCGAGCCGGCGAGCGTTCCTCGATCATCTCCTTCGCAATGACCTCGATAAGAGCTTCCCAGTCCGGAGGCGGGATTGCTGTCTTGTCTGTGACGTTGTCGCTGTGGTCGTATCAGCTCCATGTATCGACGATATTGCCATCGCTGTATGGAACCTACTTCTGCGCGTGCACGGACTCGAACATCAACAATGCCCGCCTGAGATTCCTCCCACTCTCTTTCGCAATTCTCCTCTCCAACGGCTCACAGCTCTTGTAACCCTCTTTCTTCCCCACCCTTGCCAACACGCTCGCAATCTCATCCTCCGTCGGCGCAGCAACCCTGACTAGCAGACATCTCGACCGAATCGGCGCAATGATATTGCTCGTGCTGTTCGCTAAGAGTATGAGTCGGAGGTTCGGACTGTACTTCTCCATCGTCCGCCGCAACGCCGCCTGCGCATCGCGCGTTAGGTGGTCGGCCTCATTGATGACAACGACCTTGAACCGCTGCTTCGCCGCCAGATCCACTTGCTGCGTTTGGGCGACCTCCTTCAACAGATCCTGAATCACAACTCGGTCGTAGTTGCCGACATCGCTTGGCGTGATCTCGAGGTGATAATTCGAGCTCACGATGTTGAACTCTAATTTGCGGTTGCTTGTCGTTTGAAAGACGCGGGAGTCGATCTTGATCTTCTCCACCCCCGGTCCGTAAAGAGCACGGAGCGTGGCGGTGATGCGGGTTTTCTTGCCAGCGCCTGAGGGGCCATAGATGAGGAGGTGGGGGAAGTCCCCGGAGGCGGCAAGGGAGCGCAGGCGGTCGGAGAGATCGGGGTGGTAGGTGAGGGTGTCGAGGGTGCGGGGCCGGTGTTTGTCGACGAGGAGGGCCATCGTTGGGTGTCTGTCTGGGAGGGTCGCTCTGCAGTTTTAGCCACCTGACGCGGTATTGGAAACGCGTGCAGTAGCGTGTGGTGTTCGCGATGATGCTGAGTCAGCGCTGTTTCATAAACCGTTTCCTGTCGTACATCCATCACAGCAGCGTGATGTGCCACGGGACTGCCACAGGCCTGCCACAACTGCGTAAAGACTGCTGCCATGCACATAGTCCCGACACTCGCCAGCCCCATCGTAAATCGGGAGCCGACACATGAAGAGGCAGCCATATCACGGCTGCGGACGACCGTCACCGCTTCATTCGACTTGATAGTCAAAGAAAGGGAGATGGCCCAAGACGTGTCCAGATTTATTCCTCCCGCGAGTCTAATGCCAACTGTACTGGCTCTACGCACATCGCTGCTCAAGCTGCTTGCGATGCTGGACGACAACCGCTGGACAGATGAGCAAGCCCCCTTCGCCACCAACATCATGGCGAGTGGTCTGCAAGAGTTCTCGTGGGTGCAGATCAAAAGTGTCTTGTTTATCGAGTGACCCGAGAATAGTCATTGATGCGTAGCGGGAGGATGCGAAAACGCTGACCTGGTGCAGGCCGAGAAGCCAGCCAGCCAGCCGACCGACCGGTCCCAAAGCCCATCACAACGCGATCATCAAAATGGCTGACTGCTAGGTTCGACTTTGGGTAAGGTATCCATCAATTTTCGACTCTCGTAACCTCAGCCCGTGACATCGGTCGAAAGGCTGAATCGTCCAAGATTGGGTAAGGTGACGTACCTCAGCTTTCAGAGCTCCCGAAGCCACCTCAGAGTTGAACCTAAGGTACCGAGTGTACCTGCGTTCGACATCGTTTCTGGGCGAGTGAATTTCTTTCATCCTACACTCTACTATCCGCGCTCACCACACGGACGCCACCACTCCGAATCTGGCAGCTCGTCCTGGAGCATAGCGGTTTAACGCTCATCGCCAACCGAATTACAGCGAAACTTGCCTTCTTATTCCATCTTCAACATCCGCAGCGAAGATGCCCAAGTCTGCTAGCTTCGATGTCTTAGGAACTTGCTTCGACTTCACGCCCACCATCGACACCATCCACGAGCGTCTTGGAGACAAGCTGAAGGCTATCAGCGTCGACCCCAAAACCCTCTTCTTTAGCTGGTTCTTCGCCGCGCAACGGGACTTCACTTATACATCCATCGCTGATTCCTACACGCCTATCGCCAAGATCCTGAAGTTGACATTCAAGCGAGCATGCATGGTGGTCGATCTGCCGGCCGACCAGGTCAATGACGAAGACGTCACCGCGGTGATGGACTGCATTACCAAGTTACCGCCTCGTAAGGGACTGAAGGAGTGCTTCGACGGTTTGAGAGAAGCCGGCTGGGACGTCTACGCCGTGACCAACGGCGGTAAACAGACAAGCTTGAAGTACTACGAGCTCGCCGGTATCGAGCTGGACGCCGACCACCTGCTCAGCTGTGACGACATTAAGGCTGCCAAACCGGATGCCCGAGTCTATGAAGCTGCTCACCAGCACTTGACCTCGCGCGGAGTGGGCAAGGAGGGTGATGGGGAGAGGTGGTTCGTCGCTGCGCATGCATGGGATCTGATTGCAGCGCGCAAGGCAGGCTTCAAGACAGCGTGGATCGCGCACGAGGAGTATGATCCGGTTACGGAGGTGTTCGGGAAGTTTGATCTGTACGCCAAAGATTTCGAGGAGCTATTGGCGAAGATGAAGGCGGTTTGATGGGGCGTGGACAGGTCGAGGTCCCTGGTCTGAGCTAGGCGGTGGTAGAGGTATTCACCTGCAGTATACTCGTCTTGAACGTCCACTCTCTGATCCATCGTAACCCTTCTCACCGTAAGACCGCTGATCCGCAAAAGTTGATCCGTTTCCGCAACATTCACGTGTTAGGTTTGGCTTGTAGGCCCGAAAGGGAAACTGGGGAGAGCTCCCGTCTTTGGTCCAAGCTCTTGAACTGTTTGACCGCTTGCGACGCCAGATCAGCTCCCCATCGTATATCAGAACATTGCACCTTTCTTCCCGCCGCTCTGATCCTCACCCACATCCCACAATGGCAGCACCAATGACCTCCCGCATCCTCCGCCTCGGTGCCAGGACTACCTCGCGATCCCTCACCCGCCGCTGCCAGACCCCGTCCTTCGTCATCTCAACACAAACCTATATTCCGCGTGTATTGCGGTCTGCGCCTTCAGCGCGATGCTTCTCCGTCACCAGGAGGAGCCAAGCGGGCATCATGCCCCACACCGAAGAGCCCGAAGCGCCAGACCTCGAGCCGCACCACGAAGCCGGAGCGCACGCCGATCTGAGCGACGAGGAGTATCACTTGCACGCCGATAGGTATATGGAGACGCTGCAGGAGAAAGCGGAGGAGCTGCAGGAGGGCAGGGAGGATGTGGAGGTGGATCATGCTGTACGATATACCATCTGGCCTACCTTGGAAGGGCTACGAGGTGGTTGGAGTGATGCTGACTGACGGGACAGGCCGGTGTTCTCTCTATCACTCTCCCGCCGAATGGCACGTACATCGTCAACAAGCAGCCTACGAACAAGCAGATCTGGCTCTCGTCCCCGCTGTCGGGGCCGAAACGGTACGATTGGGTCGTGTCAGGGGAGAGCATGCACCAAAAGGAAGGAGGTGGTGTGGGGGATTGGGTCTACATTCGGGACGGGACGAGACTGAGCGCGTTGTTGAGGAAGGAGATAGGCGTGAGTGTGGATTTGAGCGAGGACGGGGATGCTACCAAGAGGCCTAGTGTGGACCCCGTGGAGTGAGGAGACGGTGAAGCAGACCAGTCTCGTGTACACATGTAGTGGATTGTGTGATACCGGGCAGACGCATGAAGAACCATGTAACAAAGCGGAACGGCCATTCATCACCACCGCTATAATCTCGTCCCTTCCCCAAAATGCGACGCACCTGGGTATAGATGCATCCTGCTCCGTTCCCGTCGAAGCTTCGTAATACCGAGATGCCTCCCCTACCTCCAGGGTTCAACCCAAGAGGTCCTTCGGTCGTCAATGCTTTGGTGTTTTGGCTCGCTTCAATTCACAACTTCACAAGACCGTCTTATTGTACGTGAGCTTCGAGCTTGCCGCTTCGTCTTAGTCCAGTGTGAATTCTGTCTCGCGCCTCATCCGGACTGCGAAAACAGTGTACCTGAACGTCATCAACCTCACCACGAGGTAGTGTCTTGTTGGCCGTGGTACGACTTGTTTGGTAGTACCCATCTACGACACTGGTGTGCCTTCACTCTGCTCCCGTGTACGATCATAGCCTCGTCGAGTTTGAACATGCTTCATCCTCCACCCCTCAAGTCGCCGCAGCAAGCGCCGTAACCTGCTGCTCCGACATCACATTCCCCGCCACCTTCTGCCCATCCGCCTCCTTCTCCGGCCTTGGTAGATCCTCAATCTCGTAGATGATGCGTATCTGCAGGCTGCAGCTCGGACAGACGCCGATGTCCGTCTCGCCTTCGCGCAAGTCGTCGAGGGTGATTTCGAAGCGGTCGCCGCAGGGGCACGGGTAGTGGTAGAGTTGCAGCTTGGCGTCGTAGGTCATGTCTTCGATCTCGATCTCGTCGTAGATATTGTCGTTGGTGGCCATGGTCGAGGGTCCAGCCCCGAGGAGGGTTGGGTTCTTGGTGGGAAGTTGCACCGTAAATGTTTTGTGACGCGTGCTTTGAGGGAAGAAGTTCATGCCTCAGGCCAGCACAGGCGGGGCCGTCGGTGAATCTCCGGTTCTACAATCCTACCGACCAACACTCTTTCACCAACGTGCGACATCTGATGAACCACATACCATCAACCACACGCCTACCAGACGCCGTCATGTCTGTCGCCGAACCTGCAGTCCCTTGCGCCATCCATACCGCATCCTACGATCCCGCGCAACACACAAACTCCACCCTCCACACCCAAACAGTCAACATCCTCCTCACCTCTTTCGCCGGCCTCGGTCTCCCCCGCACCCTCTCCGTCCCCCTCTGCGCCAACACTCCCATCACCGATGTCGTCCACACCATCCACTCCCGCCTCCCACGCATCGACCACCCCCTCCTCATCACCACAACGAACAACAAGCAGCTCCTCGCCTCCTCCACCTCCCCCATCTCCACCCTCCTTTCCAACCCCCACGATGCCTTCCTTCCCCTCCGCCTTAGCGTCCGGCTCTGCGGAGGCAAAGGTGGGTTTGGGTCCCAACTCCGCGCGGCGGGCGGGCGGATGAGCAGCCGTAAGAAGCGGAATCAGGAGCAGGATGGTAATGGGTGGAATCGGAATTTGGATGGGAGACGTTTGCGGACGATTGATGAGGCGAAGAAGTTGGCGCAGTATCTTTCTGTTAAGCCTGAGATGGAGAAGAGGGAGAGGGAGGAGCGGAAGAAGAGGTGGGAGGGTGTTGTGGCTGCTGCGGAGCGGAAGGAGGAGGAGGTTAGGAGTGGAAAGGCGGGGGCTGGGCAGGGGAGGTTGGATGCGGGGTATGTGGAGAGTAAGGAGGCGGCGGAGGAGAAGACTAGGGAGGCTGTTGTGAGGGCTTTGAGGGAGGGGATGATCGGGGAGGCAGAGAGGACGGGGAGTGAGAGTTCTGTTGATGCGAAGGGGGACGAGAGTGGAGAGGGAGAGGGTGTGGAGGGTAGTGAGGAGTCGAGCGAGGAGGACCAGGGTATGGCAAAGGAGGTTGGGGTGGGTTCGTTCTTTGGCTGGGACGAGGAAGATGACGATGACGAAGAGGTCGAAGAAGACGCCGAGGGCGTACACGAGCTTCACGTTGCACAATCGGCCGCTTACGAAGGCAAGGGCAAGGGTATAGCTGTCTAGACTGTCATGCGAAATAGATCACGACACCCGATCACATTAACGCCCTGGTACCTTAGGCTTGGGGTAATCCTTCTATGTCGCCTCGTCCAGAGATCGATCAACGTTACCTTGCGGCTTCATTGTCTCTGCAATGAACTCGCCAGTACCGGCTGCCTAAGCAGCACCAGCGCCACATGCCTAGGCAATCACAATGTTGGCGACACCAGTGTAGATGATGACTCTTGAAATGCGAAACGCAGAAGGAGAGTGCATAGGGCCCGGAACCACATAGAATGAAAAGCACTATAGAGCGTTAAGCCACGTTATAAAGTAAGCCTAGGACTGCGTGATACTGGGTTTGACGATGAGCATGTGTGATTCAGTGACTTCGTAGCTACATAAGTCTGGCATTTCTTTCCATCCGGATTGGAAGCAAGCCACTCTGGATCATCTCCATCCGTTGCTCAGTCGTATTCTTCGTGTGCATCACGTAAGGCGTTGTGCAGCGGTATCACAACTGCTTACCGTGCAGGTGAGGGTCGAGCTGCTCGCCCGTCATCGTCGTGTGGTGGCCGTGGATGAGTCCCTCTTGTCCAACACCCGACCCGGCACCCATGCCCTGGCCGCCCATCATCGATTCGCCCTCACGGCCCAGAGTCGATCCACCCATCCCACCTTGACCGCCCATGCCCTGACCGCCCATCATCGATTCGCCCTCACGGCCCAAAGTCGATCCGCCGAGACCACCGGTGGAACGATTGCCCATGCCGCCCATAGACTCGCCCTCCATCATACCGCCCATCGGCTGCTGCGAACCACCGTACCCAGCTTCGCCCATCCCACCAGCCATCCTATCGCCAGCCATCCCACCGCGGTCCATACCGCTCATGCCACTCTGGCCTGGGAGAGCGCCCGCTTGTCCGGCGGCCATGTAGGGGTCGTTCGTCTCCAGGCCGGTGGCACCGCCGCGCGACGAGAGACCGCCGGCTCCGACAAGACCCTCATCCCTGAGACCCTGACCATGCTGATGAGTTCCGTGGGAGTGGAGCGCACCGCTCTCACCCGCATACTCACGCCTATCGCGCCCAAGGTCCTCCGCGCCACGCGTAGCCGCAATGCCACCAGCACCGGCGAGCGCCACCTCCTCGCCCCTGTGACCATGACCGTGATGGCCGTGCTCGCCCGTCATGTCCTGCCTGTACGCCGCGTTCTCCGCAGCGTGGCCGCCATGCCGATGCGCGTTCTCGTAGCCCGGGGCGTGACCCGAGGTGTCTAGGCCATGCGCCGCAATGGGCGTGGTCGATTTGCCGAGCAGACCGTGCCCAGACTCTTGCGAGAAAGTGCCAGTGGTCTCGGAGCTTTGACCGCTTCCGCTGTCCTTGTGGCCGCTAAGCATGCTCTTGATCTTCTCCATGACTGCTGGTTGGTGGTGTTGTTTGGTTTGGCTTTGGAGGTAGAAGGTTGATGAAGATGGACAATGGTGTTTGTTGATGTGGAGGGTGGACAGGGGAGGGGATGGCCTTGATATACGTGTTTGCGGCGTGTGACCCTGTTTTGAATGCGGAACCACAAAAGTGGGAGGATGACGTTGGTTAGCCGTCCAGTTCAGGTTCAAGATCGGGTGTAGCTTGTTTAGGCTCTATACCACAAAGTTTAACTAGCATGTGGGGTGAATGACGTCGAATCACATTGTGCCCAGAGCGGCGCGTCCGACGCGTACAGGGAGTAGACATGACTGTAGCACAGAAGGAAGACGGGAGGCTGGAGGGACCATCAGCGCATGTTAGCCAAATCCTAGCAGAGTCCCATCATACCTAGATGTACTCATCAGAACCCAACAGCGATCATGCACCCATACCCCACACTAACCACGACCCCAAACGCCATGATCGAGCTCGGCACCCCCCTCGTCAAGAAGTGCCTGACCTGCAAATACCTCCGCCCCGTCTGCGGATCCTCCATCATAATCGCCGTCATGTTCGGGAACCCACTCGTAGGCAAGCCCATCGCCGCGCTCGCCATCAACACCGAAGCCATAACCAGCAGGTTCGGATGCGGCTCTGCCATTCCCAGTCCGACCTCCCGGACCAGAGGCAGGATGATCAGCGCAGCGACGGTGTGGCTGATGAAGGTGGCGACGACGGCGATAAGGGCGCAGAAGACGCAGGTCACAGCGTAGAGACTCAAGCCCTGCACCCGCTGCGTGATGCCCACCGCTATCGTCGTCAGTAGACCCGAGGAGTTGACCGCTTTGCCCAGCGCCAGCCCGCCGGCGGCGAGGATGATGATGGTCCATAGGAAGTTGTTGAAGTCCTCTTTCGTTAGGATGCCCGTCCCGAAGAAGAGTGCGATAGGTATGATAGCGATCACGCCCATGTCGCCAAACACGCCTTCCAGCTGGTGGCTCACG
>JAVRRR010000560.1:0-12805 GCA_035927975.1 Rachicladosporium monterosium | reverse complement strand
CGGTTCAATGTCATGGGCCTACGCGGCTCGTTTTCGCCAGCCCATTGCGATCTATGGAATGGCACCTGGATCCGGACCCTCGACGGCGTCAAGATGTGGAATGTTGCTGTCGACATGACAGAGAACGAGGTGGAAGAATGGCGGTCCTGCGAAAGGCAGAACTACTGGTTGCCGAAAAAAAGGGTTGCGATTATGCTTCAGAAGGGCGACACACTCGTAATGCCACCTGGCGTTCTTGTCATTCATGCACCGTACACACCTACCGACTGCCTACTCGCAGGTGGCATGTTTTGGGACTTCCACGCAAGTGCGCAACTCCCTCCGAATCTCGCGTACATAAAGAAGAACAGCGATTGGATCACAAACAAGAACCCCCCGAAAGATGCAGAGTGGAATGACATAATTCGCCGTATGCAGGAGTGTTGCGAGGCATGGGAGAACCAAAAGATTACCATGACAGACGCAGAGTAATTGGGAACAAATGGGCTATGAAAAAGGAAAGAAGAGCATAGAGACGTGAATAGGATTGCCAGCGCTCTGGTCTTGGCGTGTGCCAGTATGACGCTTTTGTGCAGCCTTCAACACGATCATTGATGCTCGTCGACTCTGGCGGCATTGCTCCTCATTAGCTGCGACGCCTAAGACACCCCAACCAACAAGTCCCGAACGTCGAGTTACTCAAGCGACCAAGATCAATCAAGTAGGCCAGAAGATGGTGCGTAAGTGTTCTTGGTGTGTCGACCATGGCCTGGTGTGCAAGGTGCACGTGTCGTCTGGGAAGTGTGGTGAATGGGTAAAGAAGCTTCGCAAGGATTGTAACATTCGCATTACGGAGGCCGAATAGTAACGCCTTCAGCGTCAGCGCGATAGGCTGGAGAAGAGGACTGCAATGCCGTGCTGGAGAAGAGCGCCGGCTTCGGACGGAGATGGCGGTCTTCGAGAGTCGTGAGACTGAGGCCATGTTGGTTGAGTTGGCCGAACTGGATGGCCCCTAGCACCTTGGCCCTGTCGCCTTTCACTATGAGCCCAGCAGCCGGTATATCGGATGAGTACTGGTCGGACCTTCCTCCAGAGTGGCTAGGCGAGCCTTTGCTTGGTGGGAATTGGTGCGCGCGATGGCTTAAGGTGCACCGGACATTTCCTTTTGCATGTGGCACAGATAGCTGATGTGGATTAATGGTTTGTGTTAGCTACCCGTGCCATGCGTCTTTCGCTTGAATAAAGTGCTTGGGTGGGGGTCAAACAGCGTGGTGGGTGATCAATTAATTATAGATAGCTGGTATGTTTGTTCTTCTTCGAGTTAAACTCCTTGAGCAATTGCTGACAGTGCGCCGGGTTTTGACATGGCCCCCGAGTGTTGTCACGTGGATGGGTAGCCTTTCCATTTGACGAGGTACCCGTTGCCTCGTTTGTCGAGTATCTGTTCGACTTCGGGCTCATCATCTTCTTGCGGTTCATAATGTAACGTGTCTGCAGTGTTGCCTTTGGGTCTGCGGGTTCCAGGAGTGTGAGATATGGCATACTGGGTGTATCCTAGCATCTGCAGGCAAGCGTATCTTGTAGCTTGCAGTGCCTCTTTGCTTGTCCACCAAAAATGGTCCGACCTTCACGTGGTCCAGCTTCTTTGTACTTTGTGGGAAGAAATTTGATCCAGGCCTTACTAAGTGACATCGCACAAGCCACCAAAGAGTACGCTGAAGGGATAAGCATCCATAGGGAACAAATTTCGGGTACCTTACGTTAGCATTGCGTCCTTCGTACGAAAGCTACACGAGGTTGGGAGGACTCAGGCAGCCGGACTCTGCCATCGAGTATGCCAGAGCCGCGACCGGACCTACTGAGCCGAGCCATACATCCTTCGCACCATACCTCAATAACCTTGGATATTGTTAGGGATGCGATACGGGCGAACTGAAGACTAGCAGAACGTCAAAGTGGCAATCGGAACGGCTCGACAAACGTGCGGTCGACTCCGCTGGATCACCAAAACCGGGTAGGCTACTTGATCAATCTTGGCAACTTCTAGCGATAGAGGCATTTCCGCACAGATAGGTGTGTTTCCTGAGGACCTTCACGCATGCTCGAAAAGATACGGCCCCAGAACGACACTGGTGTGTCGAGCAATCAATTACGTTGTCGCATCCCCTCACGTTTGGGTTGCATTAATTCGCCGAGGACTAGCTCAACGACGATGGTGGCAGGCTCTTGAGGCCGCACGTGGCGCGCTCTTACAACTTCAACATACACTGAAGTGAAGAGATACGGAAACAGATGACGAACGATCACTTGCGTTTGACGTGACTGACGGCTATGCCGACTTCAATGCAAGCTGAGCGCGAACCCCTGTGCCTCATGCTCCTTAGAAAGCGGCCAAGTCACACCGGCTTGAAGGCGTCAACTATACGCGCCGAGGCGCTCGTGTCAATTTCCGCAGATGTCCCACTCCGCAACTGAATGACGACTCGAGACAAACTGCACAATTACATGATCACTCAGGTATGCCATATTGTCTTGACTGAGAGCTCTCATCAGTCCTCTAACGCTGTCAGTTTATAGCGAGAAACCATCAAGTCCACCAATTCATCCACCCTACCACACATCAGCAAGTGAAAAATTCCCGAAATGCCCGATACATTGCATGAAACCATGCCGGCCTCCTCTTTGAGACCAGAACCGGCCATCGTCGAACAACTCAGGGAAAGACTCAACGAGCTGGACGAAAACATCGACTTGGAAGATTTCGAGGATTGCAGGAAATTCCACGTGGAGTTTGGTGCCCTCACCGCGGACGACTACAACAGACTTGACATGTTTATGTCGTCCATCCCGAAAGATTTTCCATACGATCTCACGATGCCCAGCCAACAGACCAACGACCACTTTGTGTTGTGTTACCGCGAATCATGACTGCTGGGAACTCAGCGTTACGAACATCATAGCGGAACCGCGATGCGATTTCCACAAGAAACAGCCTTGGCGGAACAGAGCAAAAGGCTCAGGACACATAGTTATCTGACCGCTCTGTAGCTCTGATTGACAGAGCTGGACAGAGCAGAGAGCAGGCGTTGCTTCACTGCTCTCTGCTCCACAGAGCAGCACAGAGCAGGGGCAGCGTCAATGACGCAGGAATCTTTTATGTATATAGCAGGCGTGCTTACTCCATAGGTTGACTCATGTTGCAATCGTAAACGAAAGGTCCTCGCATACCTAAGTACGATAGCAGCAGAGCAGTCCATCAACGAGAGAAGTCTACCCCCATACTGACCGTGCGGAGAGTGCGACCCATTCTCAGGCGTCGCATGCCTGTTGTCACGCGTAATCAGGCCTTCTCCATAGCACCGCGATGGCAGATAGATGTTGGTTGTCTGAAGCTTCTTCAAAACAATCTCTATATTGACCATGTCTGGTTACCTGTGACACGTTCCGATGTGATGCCGCTAGTTGGACCATCAGTATATTTTAAGTCGGATGATGAAGCCATACCGCATGGTCTTAAAGGGTGGGCTCTGGCACGGAACAGTGATGATAGTACTCTTCCACAAGTGACTGAATCGAGAATGCACACGACCTTTCGCATCTCTTCAGAAGATCTATTCGCGCGGTGGCAAGAGAGACGAAACACATCCCGTTCCCAGAGGAACACCGCGAGGCTGAAAATATCACGTTTGGTGACTGGGCTCGTTCGGACTAGCGTTATGCGCCGCTCAAACGACATTCTCTTCAGGATCTCAGGGTGCCCAGCTCTCGTCAGGCAGAACAGGACTGCTATGCTCCGAACCATCGTGATTCCCTCTGCTTGGGCACTATCTACCACTTTTCTACGATGTGAACTCGTAATTGATAGCTAACGTCTTTCCCGGCGTCCCGAGACACACCCTGTGGCGAGACACCTTCTGCGCCGTATGTGTATAATCCCGCGTGAAGCCTGAACAGAGCTCAATTTTGCGGTGGCGTCAAAGATCAGATACCTCCCGAGCTAGGATATGTATGTTTGTGCCGCCACTCATGGAACACAACGGACGGCTCGACCATTCGTTGACGCTGTTGGTTGTGTCTGATTCTCCGATGTTATCTGCACCACGCCCTTCTTGCAATTACTCCATTATTATGTCACTACGGGCTGACTGTAGGCGTCATCAAGCCATGCCGAGACCATCGAGTGGAAAAGGCCTCGTTGTGATCCTGTCTCGTTGAAATCGTCGAATTGTGCAAGCGGCGAATTGTGCAAGCGGCGAAGTGGCGCGCGCAAATGGGTCTTGGGAAAAGTGGCGCAGGAGACTCTAGAACATTCGTTGGCCTCAGCCCTCAGGTCAGAGGTTCCACCCCCGTTGTCTTCACTCCTTCTCCAACCATCCACCCTGCAGGCCAGGAATGGATAGAGCAAGTATCGCCCTCGCAGAAGGCGCTCCCGCGGGTGTGCCGAAATCTTATCGTGCTCTTGCAGATCACCGCTGTGTTCCCCACTCTACCCTGCATCACCAGTCGCGTGGCCGACCCTCCCTGCAAACGAAGGCCCAAAAGCAACAATATCTCACGCCCGCAGAGGAGAAGGCGGTGGTCGAATTCATACTGCAGATGTCAGCGCTCGGACGTCCTATACGCGTACAGTATATACCATCCATCGCGTTCAGTGCCACCCGCTATAGATCCGCGTCTACAAGACCGTCCAAGCCGCCGGGCAAGAACTGGGTGAGGGCATTGGAGAAGCGACATCCAGAGCTGCGGGCAAGACGAGTGAAGGCAATGGATTGGGATCGACATGACATATGCGACAAGACCCGTCAGTGGTTCAGAGTGATCCGAGACGTGTTACAACGTCCAGACGTCTTGGTAGAGAACGTCTACAACATGGATGAAACTGGCGTCATGCTGTCAATGCTTGGGTTCTGTGAAGGTCCTTGTGGGCAGAGATGATATGCGTGACTATAGAGGTGCCAGAGTCAAACGGACACTGGTCATCGCCATCGAATGCATCAGTGGTGATGGTAGGTATCTGAATCCCATGATAATTTGGCCAGCCACGACTCATAGGAGCAATTGGATTACGTTCCCCACGCCCGGCTGGCATTATGCATGCTCGGAGTCAGGCTACACCGATTCGAAGATCAGTCTGGAGTGGCTGAAGCGTGTATTCGACCCGAAACCAAAGTTCGAGCTGGCTCCCAGCCGCGCGTGCTGATCTGCGATGGATTCGGCAGCCATGAATCACTTGAGGTCCTGGGAGTTTTGATTCACTAATAACATCTGCTTGTGCCGACTACCCTCCCACACGTCCCACAAGCTAACTTACAGCCTTGTGACGTTGCAGTCTTCGCGCCTTTGAAAGCCGCATACCGCGACATGTGGAGCGAATGGAGAGGGCAGGCATTGGCGTGATTGGCAAGCAGCATTTCACCTCTCTGTATTATCCTGCGCGCGTTAAAGCTTTCTCCAAGAGGTACATTCAGGCGGGATGGAGTAAAGCTGGACTATTTCCATTCAATCCTGAGAGAGTCCTGAGAGACTTGCAAGCGCCGACAGGACCGCCAGATCCGTCAGACCCGCCAGGTCTACCGCGAAACATCGGCGGACTAGAGAGGCGTGGCTCGATAAAGGAGGCGATTCCGCGAACACCACTCACGCCAGTGTCGTTCGAGGCGCTGATGTCACTGCAGAACATAATAGTAAAGGATGCTTGTAACCTCGATGAATTGAGCAAGCAAAACCTCGAAAGACATCTGAACAAACTCACCAAGGCTGCAGGCACGTTTCATGCAAAGAGCGCACTGCTCTTGTCTCTCTCCCGAATCATCGAAGCAACTATCATGCCCAAAATCCTCGCGCCGATCATCACTTTGAACTTCCTCTTGCATCAGGCGGGGCAGAATCCGTCGACCATGAGCATAGTCCTTGACGCGATCCCACATGTCCTGGACATGAGCTGGCGGTCGAGGCTCTTCGCTATAGGGATCCTGTTTCACGTACACGATCGGGTCAGGAAGGGCTGCTAGTGTCGTGAGCTTCCGAGGGCTCGAAGATCGACTCCGTGGTGAAGTGGTGGTGCTGTGCCTCGAGGAGGGAAGCTCAGGCGCGTTTTGCAATGGTCCTGTCGAAGATTCCTCACGAGGTGATTCACGACCTTTTCTTCGTCGCGAGGACCTCCGCGGCAAACGCAGCGTGTTCGGTGTCGATCGTTGAGTAGTACTCTCTCATCCGCTCGACCTCTTCCTCGACCCTTTGACGCGGGCATCGCTTGAACTGTGCTGTTGCTGCTTCTCGCGTCGCTATGACCCCTAGCAAAGCGCTTCCGCGGTGAGGTCGCTGGGCCTTCGGCCTGGCGTTTTTGACATTGGCCTCTCTGGTAGGGCTCTTGATTTTCGATCTCATGGAGCCAGGTGGTGAAAGAACAACGACAAGATTGAAACATGAAATCTAGGTCACCAAAAGCTGTCGCGAGTACTGCTGGTGTCAAATACTGCAGAGAGCGCCTAAGGTTCGTATTCAACTGGCGGACGCGAAACGATTGTTTACGTGCTCAGGTGGCATCGGCCCGACCTGCCGGAGCAATGACGTAGTTGAGCATCGTGCACATGACTTCAAGAGCAGAAAATCTTCGACGTTGAATAGGATTTTCTCTGTAATGAACGTCTTCTTCATTGTACCATCTCCACACTTTGGTCAGAACTCCTCGAATGACTGTCGCAAACATTATGAGTTGGTCACCTCTTTCACATTCAATGTAACGGTGGGCATAGCAGAGATACGGACCGTAATGTCCAAGGCGGCTCTGCCGACAACGACCGTACTTGCACCCTTCACAGAGGCTAGACTGATGTGGTCTCCTGCTGCGGCCAGAGTGGGGAGGCTCCTCTACAGCAACACCGGACCACTTTGCCAGGCGATACGAAACTCTTTCTGCATACGAATCGTCCAGCTCGGGTCGGCTAAGGGAATCACAAGATTCGCAGCGCTGAAAGTAGACTCGAGCGTTGTATCGTCCCCCAGGGTATTGTCGTATCGTGATGGCAATTTGCTTGCT
Source organism: Rachicladosporium monterosium (assembly GCA_035927975.1). NCBI lineage: Eukaryota > Fungi > Ascomycota > Dothideomycetes > Cladosporiales > Cladosporiaceae > Rachicladosporium > Rachicladosporium monterosium. The sequence goes on along the minus strand of JAVRRR010000560.1, from coordinate 5,787 downwards.
TGTCCATCTGACAATAGGGCAAGATCGGTTGGTGCAAGTAAACGTGCCCATAATGCTCGTGTCATGCTCTTTGAGAATGCCACGTGGATCATCGGCCGTAAAGAAGTCGAATGCAAGGCCGTAAGCACGTAGTAATTGTAACACCTCATCGTGAAGAGAAGGCTGCAGATCGAACGATTGGCTAACACCGGCAGCAGGAAAGCCGACATGAGCTGATGAGTCTTGCAGGTGCTGCTGGAGGGCTTGCTCTGTGTCGAAGGCGCGGTCACACTCGTCACAGTCGAACGTGACGGTGTGAGCCGGCGAATACCGCAGGTGTTGGTGGAGGGCTCCCCTTGTACCAAAGGTTCGGTCGCATTCTTCGCAATTCAAAGCCATGATAGAGTATTTACTCGATCAAGCACGAGCCGGAAAAGAGCCAGGTTGAATGATGAACTCCCCTCGTGTACTTAATGCCCTCAGAGACGTACTTTCAGCCACATGACAGCACATACATGCATCCTGCACTGTTTCAATATCTTCTTGGAGCAACTTGCAGGATCACGTTCTCCTCTTTCTACTGAACGTTATTCTGACTCGCGACAACGTTTCGGTCTGGAGTCGAATATACGAGAGTGTTGAGAACGGTACTAGCATCCATCATATGCGTCACTATAGATTACCTGATCTACCATCCCACGTCATGGCAGGTGGTACAATGGAGCAAGTCTGGCAAGAGAGCGAGCGAAGTAGGTATGGGCGGCTACGAGCTGTAATTGGCTCCTTGGCCAACCTATCGCATCCAGGGTCAGGGAGTTTCATTCAGCTCGAGGTGCATAGACCGGTGAGAGGTCTAGCAACTCGAGTTCAACGGCAACCCTCCATCTCGTTCCAGGCTCCTGTCAAAAGGACTTCTTTGCATTCTATCATGTCGAAGACCAAGCAACACTGGCGAAGCACGTACTGCGAGACATGGACACTCCTCTGCTTACGCGCGGGATCTCAAAATCTCTTCTCTATCCCAGAGAACGATCGCTCCTTCCCTCTGCTGAACAGGAGCGTCTGTGGTCAAGAACATGGACACCTGCTCACAGGACTTTGTTTCCAGGTTCCGTCCTTGACCAGCTCTGGGACTGTCCCCTGATGCGATCTTACGACGCGATGTCTGGAAGTCAACCATGTCCAGAGAGCTCTCGTATGTTGGCAAGAGGAGCCAGAATGCGGCTGGATTATGAAGAGATACGCATCAAGACCTTGGAGAGACACACCGATCACAAGAATTGGGAGGATACCCCCTACATCTCTTTCAGCAATTGTCCTCAAAGCCTCGAAGTACTAGCGAACTGTCGCCGCACACGTAGGGGAAGAAGTCTTCAGCGTATTGTGGTCATCGATCCACGCATTCGAATCGAGCTTGGTTGCCAATCTTGCATTGCGGCGCAGAAATGGCCCACTATCAGGTGAAGGCACCATATAGTAGAGACTATTGGCAAAACCACTATTTGTGCCTGTGGGAAGTAACTCCTGCAGAGATAGTCGGCATCTGGGAATGGGACGATCTCCAGAGATCAACAAATTGGTACGAGGATGTCATCATACCAGCCGTCAGTCGACACCGAGCACATATGGAGCGCACCATACCTGTTCAACGGGATATCCGTCAGGAAGACCGAAGACTATTTGAGAGTGTGGACGACTTTGACGACAACATACACTGGAGTGGCTCGGACGACAGCTACAACTCGGAGGATAGTAGTGATTTGGGATATGAGTATGAGTCGGAGTCGGACGAGAGCTATGAGAGAGTTTGCGAGGAAAATTTATCGGGGCAGCTCATGAACATGTTGGAGGATTTAAGGATCGATTGAGACTAGATGTCGAGACATTAACCAAGCTCTGGAAACTTGGTCCCAGCATTTAATAATTAGTACCGGACAGCATCCGAAGCCAAGCTCGTTTTCTCTTTAGGTGTATTGATGCTTGATGTTCATCATTGCGTCACCAGACAATCATCGAGATAACTCACAAGCGTGGACTGCCGCTGTGGCGCAGCAGAGCACGAGCAGCTTATGTCTCGGCACGGGGTGCGTCTCGGGACGCCGGGACAGACGTTAGTTTGATTGTCGTTTGTGTCCTCTTATCTACCAAGCCAAATAATTTTGCTCCTTGCCGGCTGAGACTTTGGCTACGGGACCAGTCGCACATATGATCATCTTTGCGCTCAGTGTACTATTGTTGTCTGGTCGACCTTCACTTGCAGTGAGGAGGTGGAATTTACAATGAACTGTGCCCAATGCTGCAGCAAGGGCGTTATCATCCAACCTGTCGGCCCAAGTTTGTTAGTCCTTATCATCACCGTCCTCATTTTCATGATGCTCGTCGTCCTCGTTGCGTTCATCGTCATCGATCTCGTTGTTATCATCTCCCTCGATCCTCTGTCGCTGATGTGTCGCCTCTTGATGAGCTCTTAAGGAGGGTAGGATCTCATGCTCGTATCATTGCTCTCGCTACTTCTATTCCTCTATCGACACCTATGGAAAGGTATTACTTCAGCACAAACTGGGTGCTAAGATGAACCTGAAGAAGAAGAAGGCAAGAAAGCTGTGAGACCTGCAGCCCGGTACTCTTACAGTTGTCGACCTGTCGGATCCGTCCGTTCATGCCGCAACGGTCTGTACACTATTCGATATCTGCCTGAGCATGACCAAGAAGAAGAGGCCAGAGTGTGGAATGGTCGTTGCATTCAACGAAGCTCACAAGTATACTGATCAGTCACCGGCGGTCACAAACTTCACTAATCGACTGCTTACCACCATGCGTGAGCAGAGACACATTGGAACACGGGCCATCATTTCCACACAGGAGCCGACAATTTCGAAGAAGCTGCTCGATCTGTGCTCGATTAGCATTGTGCATCACTTTCAGTCTCCGACAGGGTTCCGGCAGCTATATACATGGTACAAGCCCGTGGTATATTGAAAGTAGGTGCCCTCGATCACGAACTGGTTATACGTTTTCAATTGGGCTTTCATGGTGTAATTGCTGGTCCATGGGTCGGAGGTGCTGCCTTGCAGAACGTACATGCGGTGGTTCACCGCTGCGCAGTTGAAATCGCGGAGCATGTCGATATGTCTGGGCGGATATGATGCCCAAACCAGGGCAGCTTGACTGGCAACCTAGTCGGCGGAATGGACTTCCGACCCCACGACTACACAAAATCAACTAGAATAGTCCAAAATGTTGATATCAGAGAACACGGTTGTCCTTCGGGCCTTACGCCTGACGGTAGCCTACCTCTACCCGGGAATACTTACACAGTGGACGATCCTTCGCTCAGATTCGTCACTCTCTACACCCCTTGTTTCGTGGCTTTCGCGCTCGGTTCGACGTCCTTGTGCCCCACGTCGATTGATTCGGACTCTGTACTCAGATAAATCTGGACGTGACTTGCTGTTCTCATCGTCTAAGCGTTTCGATCTGGCATCTTTCAAACCAGCTCTTCCATCTACCAGCAAGCGAAGTCCAATCGGCAAACCAGAATGGCTTTGCTCTCTTGGACACGTATTCGAAGTAGAGCCAGGCTGCAGGCTTGAGAGGCCAGATTGGGAGTATCGATCGTGCGACATGAACGCTCGGAGGCAAAGGAAGTAGGCACGGTATCGACACACCGATGAGCGCCGAGCCAAGCCACATCTCCTGCCATGCGAACGTGGGAACGAGATCGATGCTGGTCTTCCTGTAAGAAAGAAGCGTGTATTGGTGACGTTCGCACCCATGCCTGCCAAAGCTGCGAAAATGCGAAGACCGAAGGCCGTCACGACAGTTGTTTCATTAATGGTCTCCCATTTGGTGTTCTACCGACATCAATCAGGCTCAAACGACCAATATTTACAGCTACACATCGCTTACGATAGCTGCACAATCAGCGCTCGTACTTCCGAAGGCGGTCTTGGAAGCGTCGTAAGCAATGGAACGAAGCAGAGTTGCAAGAATGATCCAGTATTCAGTCGCAGCGCGAGAAGCGCCAAAAACGAGTCTCTCTTCAAGTGCGGTGCTGGAAAAGATTCCACGAGCGATCAACAAGATCGATAGCTTGCACGAACCCACTGCTGCTAGCAGGCAGAGTCTTGCCACGGAGTAAGCTGTCTTGCCCTTAGTGACGTTTCGATGACTCGATTTCACCTGCGTGAGAGGTGTGTTTCTACCTTTGACACATCAGACATTCACACAGCATATTCGTCCGTACCTACAGCCCAAGCGAATACCACGAGCTTTTGCCGATGGAGGAGTGATTTCAGTATTTACTACAACTACCAAGTCGTCTCCTGCACGCAAAGAAGGCCAGGCACTCTCTTCGTGTCCATTCGCACGCCCGAGTCCTGCATCTGTGATTATTCTTTGTTACTCGTTGATTCAAGTCTTGCTCCTTTTGGACTTGCGCTTCCTCTCGTTGGATTTGGGCTTGCTCTCGCTGGACTTGTACTTCCTGCCGCTGCAGTTGCGGTTGGGCTTGCTGGTCCTGCACTCGCTGCCGTTGGTTTTGTACTCCCTGCTGCTGCAGTTGCGCTTGGGTCTGCTGGTCTAGTACTTGTTGTCGCTGATTTTGCTCGTTATCTCGTTGGACATCGGCTTGATCTTGCTGGGCTTGAGCTTCCTCTCGCTGGTCTTGCACTTGCTGTCGCACATTTTGTGCTAGCTGCTGCTGGTCCAGCCCCTGCTCCCGCTGGTGGAGCACGCGCTCTCGCAGGTCTAGCGCCTGCTCTCGCTGGTCCATGATGAGCTCTCGCTGATGTTGTGCTCCTTCTCGCTGGATTGCTGCTTGTTCTTCTGCCGCTTCGTGACCTTTCCAGAGTAGCAATTCTATCTCAGCACCAACAAATATGTCGGCAGGCCATACTTGTGGGTCGATCTCTACGCCGCCAGGTCCGATCAAATCGAACTCTTCACGATCAATGCGTGCCTCGACTCCCTCACGAAGAAGACGGGTCCTTATTAAGGCCTTTGTGCCCTTTGATTATGCTGGTTAGACTGGTGTCTTGCATGCACGATCGCTTCCGAGGTGACTGACCAACCAGGCCTGGCATCTTTCTAGAGGAAAGCCAAATCTTCGGACGCCATATCTGATGTAGATCATAAGAGCTCTAATTATCTTTCTATGGCACCCTAATTGATTCTCTGTCTGATAGGCCCCTCAAAACAAATGGATCTGACTTCGCAATTCTATTCGTACAAATTGAGGACGTCTCTGTATTTTGACGCATTGATAAAGGCTGCACGAACAGACAATATTAGCAATGCGATCTGCAGGCACTAATGGCTACTGCATGTCGTGCATAGATTGGCGGCGAGCGAAGGCGCTTCGGCGGAGGGTAAGGGATACAAGCGTTTCTTTCTGCTTTACTCCTGCCTCGTGAAGATGCCAAGGAAAAACCATGCCAGTAGTCGGACGTTGGACAGCACTGATGCTTCTTTCTGTTCAGGTGCTGAAGCGGAAATCACATTTTCTAGTCGCTGTTAACGGCGCGAGCCGTCCCACAAAATTGCATTGCCGAGATGTCCCGCTCGTGCATTTCGTTTGCTCAGATGTAGCTAGTAAGCATCAATCTGCGGAACGAACGAGCCGCCGCATGCGGGAGGGAGGTTGGGCCCGACCTCCGCAAATCACGCCCATGACACGTCCAAGCGCCTTGATTTCGTGCAGTAGTTCATGCAACGACCTAGCATGACCGTACCATAGTGGCATGCGGCTTTAATGGGCTGAAGTGAACCTTGCATGCGTTAATCTGGCTTCAGGTTGTCCGTCAGGGT
>JAVRRR010000056.1:17425-27979 GCA_035927975.1 Rachicladosporium monterosium | reverse complement strand
GGGTCCCACGCATGCAGCGCAGCCTGCTGGCTCAACCGCTCCAGCGCCTGACTAGCCAGCTGTTTCGCTTTCCCCTCCGTCTCGCGGCCGCTGGTGATGCGGTGGCGACCGTAGCCGCCACCTGAGAGCAGGATAATGCCAGCTATAAGCTGCCAAAGATACTGTCTAAGCGTTTCGCGTAGGGATCGTCGGACGGCGCAGGCGAGAGGGAGGCGAGCGAGGCTGGTGGAGCGGAGGGTGAAGTGTGATCTGAGGCGGTGGCGTATCTGTTAGTCCCGCAATGATCCGTAAGCGGCCGTGAACAGCGAATGGTAGATGGAGATAGATGCGTTGACTTACCCGTCTGTACCGCTGACCACCTCATCCGCACCCTGTATCTCCGGAATTGCTGCCGCCCACAAGTCCTCAAACTCCTCGTTTGACATGCTCTTACGCTTGCTGGCGCTGATGAGCTTCTTGAGCTCCGTCTCCTTCACCTCGGCCTTCGTGGCTTCACCACACTCATACTGCGCGTTGCGCTCACGCAGCTGCTCGACTGCACGCTCCTTGACCATGCTGACTTTGCGAGCCTTTTCACTGTCCGGCTCGCAGCTTGGTGGCAGCGGGATGGCACCTCCGAGTGAGAGAGGATGCGACGTCAGTACGAAGTCCTGCTCGCACACCGTCTCTAACTTCTCGCCGCAGTATGCGTGAGGCGGGCAGGGCTCGCATTGCGGGCGCATGAAGTCGGCCCAGCCTGGTATGGGCGTTCCCGCGAGCTCCATCGTAGGTCTACCAACGCCGCAGTAGCCGACATCGATCTTTTCCTGTCTCCAGACCGTACCGAGCCCTCCCAGCAATGCCGTGATGATGGCTAGAGGAGCCAACTTGACGGTGCTGCTGGATGGACGCTTGTTCCTGCGCGATGTAGGCACGAGCGCGCCTCTTTGCTCGATATTGATCAGCTCTTGGTGCTCATCCGGTGTGAACTCCTCCGTAGGCTCGACCTCTTCTTGCTGCTTCATGCGCGCTGCCGGCATCTCGAATGTCTTGCGCGACGGCACGACAGCACCGTCCGTCTGGCCTTTGACTGGCCGAACATTCTCGCTCTGTCTCCGCCGGTCATGGCTGCGACGCCTCTCTACGTCCCGGTTCGTGGTTGTAGTCGTCCTCCTGCGCTCCGTGTCGCGGCTTCGTGGGACTGGTGGAGGCGGCGAACTCCCAGATTGAAAGACGTTCTCGGCTGAGAACGGACTGCCCCCTTCGCCTTCATCATCCTTCAACACCGTGGCACTGGGTCGTACCTTCTTCGACATCCGTCGGGCCGTCTCGGGCTCCTCCTGCACGTCCGCCGGTCTCGCATGCTTGCTCGACGCTCTCCTGGGTGTGTCTTCCGGCGGCGCAGTGCTGTGTCGACCACTACGCGGTGTCGGCGCAACATCAGGCAGCTCGTCGGTGCGCGCTCTCGTGGTCCGGCGTGATGATCTGGTGCTGGCAGGAGGCGGCGGACGTCTCTCCTCTTCCTCCTCGTCGCTCTCCGTTGTACCTTGACTCTTCGGCACATCTTCAATACCTCTGCTCGTGCGCTTCACGCGCGCATTCGCTGTTCGGATGCTGCGCGCTTGCGGCAGGACGGTATCATTGAAGATGTCCACAAGCTGACTCTTCTTGGCGGAGGACGGGTAGTTCACGTTGTGCGCGACGAGTATGGAGCGAAGACGTGGCATCGTGAGGCTGCCCGGATCAAAGCCCGGCTCGAGGTAGGCTTGCTCGTCCATTGTGCCGGCTGTCGCTGTGAGGTGTGCGTGAGGTAACGCAGTGGGCGTTGGCGACGTGTGTATTCGGTTGCGGTAGACCAAGATTTCTCGTGTGTTTTACATGGATTGAGCGAGATGTAAAGATGTTCGTTTGCAACAAAGAGTTTGAAGACACTGTGTTTACATCAGGCAGCAACGCCTCAGTCTGGAATAACAACGCCGCCCGGCTACTCCCGCGAGCACAACACCTCAAGGCAGTACGTCACTGTGTGAGTAAGCTCGAATATTTGTGATTGATTTCATGTTGATTCCGGGACGTGACTTTTGCCAAGCGCCAATGTGAGGTACAGTGAGAACTCTAGGCAAAGGCCAACGCGATCTTGAATCCACCCAACACTACGGAGTATCAGCCCCACCATGGCCGTCTGCGCTCACTGCCAGAAAGCCCTCACCATCTCCATCGAGCCTGACTCGGAGGACGAGGATGCCAACAATGATGTACCAATGGGCGAAGAACCCGAAACCTTGCCCGACGATGTCCGCCTCTCCTGCGGCGACCACTTCCACTGGGAGTGTCTACTCGAAGCCTACGAGTACAGCAAGTGCCCCGCATGCAATCAGAGTATCGTAGCTGCGTCTTCGAGCAGCAGCTCAACCGAAGAGCGGATTAAAGTCGACCTGAACAACGAGGGAGGTCTGCAGGAAGGTATAGATATCGCACCCATACTCAGGGAAGAAAGCTACCTGCGCGCCTACCCGGAGGAAAGGAAGTGCCGCGCCTTCTTGGAGTTCTGCAGCGAAGGTGACCACCGCGCTATCGCGGATTTGGTGAAGAGCTGCGGGGAAGAGGTGACAGCAGAAGACGAAGATGGCGAGGTGATGACCGAGGCAGTCGGGGGACCGAGCAAGAGCGCAGACGACGTCCTCCGCTATCAAGACCCAATCGGCGACATGGCGTCAGGTCTCCACGCAGCAGTCGCAAATGGGAAGCGGGAAGTTGCGTGGTTGCTCTTGTTGCTGGCGAGCGAGTACCCCGAAATGGACTTTCCAGCGCTGGTATATCAGGAGGCTGGAACGCTGGGCGTGATGCGTGAAGATCAGACGGGGAAGGTGGACATTCGGAGTCTGAAGGATGCGCATGGCAGGACGGCGGAGGACGTTGCGAGGAGTGCTGGCGTAGTATGGCATGGCTGGGTTGGGACCGGACGTCTGGCGATGCCCAATGCGGCATCTCGAAGCAATCGCGGTTCCGGAGTTGCAACGACGCTGCGAGGGTGAGGCGGTGCGCGCTCAAGTGCTGAGGCCAAGATGTCGACGAACTCTTTGCGATGCAAGACCGCCGGATATGAGCATGAATGTTGAAAGACACCCCAGGCGGAACAGAAGGCCAACAGAGGATCCACGCCACGCAGAACGATCTGCCCAGAAGGATTGCGTGAAGCCATAGATTGCGCTGAGGTGGCCGGGCTATTGAAAGCAGGTCAAGCTTTTTACCGGTACCGTGGACGAGCGGCTCCTCGTATAGCATACATATCCATATCGGAAAGGTGGCAAAGTGCGGCGTCCCTGTTCCGTTTGCAGTAGCTCAACGTATTGTAGAGTTCATACAGATTTGTATTTCACACTCGCTGCGCCTTCCCACCACTCCCTGCCGTCGGCCTAACAATTCGATGGCGGCTCAGCAGCTGGCTGATGATGTAATGGCTCACATCCTCATCGCTCCAATACGACAGATGACTCGCAATGGCGGCAATGATGTTGATATCAAACGCTCCTTCCTGGATGGCATAGTCCACGCGACCGTTAGAGTTCAGCTTACGCACCTTCTCCTCCTCGCGTCGAAGCTTCTTGGCCCGGTCTTCAGCTTCCCGCCACTCGTCATTGCCCACCCCGCCGGCACCTAGGTCGCGGGTCTGAGCATCCGATTGCACGGATTGGCGACGCTTTTGGAAGTCCATGGACAGAGTCTCGAGGTTGGCATCGATGAGTGTGGGCGGATGCTGGCAGGTATTGCTCGCGGCGGAAGCGTCTTTGCCGCGTTCATTCCGACGAATTTCAGGCATTGCAGCGATCTCGGTTCCCTCAGCGGGTAGCGGTGCGGTAGGGATAACACCGGCTGACACGTTGGTCAAAGATAGCGGGCCGCTGCTCTTGGTCACGCTTTGGTCACTGGTGCCGACCTGTCCTGGCTCGCTGCCCGAGTAGCCCAGCCCGCGCGTGAGGAGGCTTGACGCCATATTCGACCACATACTAGAGACGCTTTGGCTGACGCGCGTACTGATGCCTGTCAGGCCTTGGCCTACTGGGGCTCCGAATATACCACGTTTGGTGTAGGGTAGGGGCTGCGGCTTGAGGGCAGCCATCGCTGGTGATATGAGGGGTTCTAAGCGATATGAGACCGGATCGAGGGGATGGAAGATGTTGTGTATCTGGCATTTGAGACTACTCGTGGAAGTCCTGTTCGCCGCGGTCGATTTACGACTCGACAGCGGAGGGCCATCCAGCATTGGGTCGTCGGTGCTGGTCCGGTTCCGGTCCACAGGTTCTCGAGCGACGATGGTTCTTCCCTTGAGCATCTGGAAGAGGCCGATAGGGGAGCCTAAAGCGTAGAACTCCTCGACCTCGAAATCCAGCTGCCGGTGGTGCGCGCCTCGCTTCTGCGCTCTGCTCGCGTGTAGCTCTTGGTCTTGTTCGCAAAGAATGTCAAACAAGATCGCCGAGCCTAGAGAATGTCCTATGAGCGACACTTTGCCCTGGAAGGAAGGATTTCTCTGGATGAATAGTCGGTAGATCCGGTTGCACTCCTCCAGAACAATGCGGGAAATCGTGGCGTTGTACAGGTGGCTTTGGTAAAGAAGAATGTCAAGGGCAAGGTCGGTGAACAGCCTGCGAACAGCCGACGCGCCTTCAACTGTGATGTCCTCAAGGCTCGGGAAATCTTCTTCATCTTCTGACTCGGTGTCGGCGATGTCATGTTCTTTCCTGCTCTCTTTGCGGTTGTGTTTCAAGCTTTGCTTGGGAAAGTCAAGCAGGTGGCGCCAGCAGATCGGTAGCACTTGCACTCTGCTGTTCGTATGTTCCGTATTCTCAAGCTCGGCATTTAGCGCTCGTAGATCTGGCGAGTCAGCGTAGACCGCCTTCAAAGTCTTGCGAAGAACGGTCACGTCTGACACGAAGTTGACGGCCTCGAGACGCAACCCTAATCGCTGGCCAATACCGTGCGTAACGAGAATCAAGTGTTCAATCTCCCGACCCTGCTCCTCGCCTTCTGTCTCATTGTAGTCGTCCTCGATCTCGCGCTCATCCCGCATGCGAAGCTCCTCATCTTGGCGCTCCGGATCTGTACTAGACGGATCGTCCAGTAGCGACGACATATGCCGCGCGAGGTCCCTTCGGCGGGTCTCGGAAACGCTGGGCCGCTGAGAATGGTGCTCTCCAGCATTTGCTTCGGCGGTCCCTCCATTGTCTCCCTGCGGACGCCCGTTCTTGACGGTATTGGATGACTCGTTGGATCCAACAGCTGAATCATCCTTCTCAGCAAGTTTTTTGGCTTGCTGAGAGGGGTTGATGTAGCCTCTTGTCATTTTCGAGCCGGCAAAGTGCCCGCCTCCCGCGAAGCGCTGATAAACAGTATAGTTCATCCGCGATAAGAAGTCGTCGGTGAGAAGCCAAGCCGTCGTACCATCCTGATACGTCACGACACTGTTCATGTGAGCGCCGAACAGGCGGTGAGTGTTGGGAGGTTGCTCAAATTGCCCGGTCTCGAGAAAAACGTTGCTCTGCACTTGACCAGCAGCTTGCTGAGCGGCTCGACTGCGCAGGTCGTCTGATGAAGCTTGCGGTGTGGGTTGCGTGGAAGCGGGCGGTCGCAAAGTAGCAGACGGAGCCCAAGAAGAGGGCCTCGCTCGCGGCTGCGATGCTGAGCGTGGCTTCTGCGCATCCTGCTCGATCTGCACAAGTGGTATCCTCCATGCCTTGGTCTTCAACCAGCCCTCCTCCAGTTGAGCGGCCAAATTTTCATCGCATGGCCGCTGGATAGAGCCTTCTTGGAAAAACCAAGTTCCACGCCGAACATCATACACGGGACCTAGCCAATACGCAGGCGCCAGCTCCCGTCGTCTCACGTCTACATCGAAGAGATAATCTTCATTGACTGGTACCTTCACGGTCTGGTCTTCGTCCTCAAGGTTCAGATTCGGTTTGCTATCTGAACGGTGCGCACCACCGGCACCTTGCAGCGAAATGTCTCCTTCAGACTGCTCCGGACTCGTCTTCTCACCGCCATCCTCGGCTTCGATCAAGCTCTGGAAAGCAGCTTCAACAGCCTTCGAATCCTTCACAGAGAAAGCGACGTACTTCTTTGGCTGAGTAGCCGGCTTCTCCTCCTTTGACTCGCCAGCAGCAGGGCTTGGTCTGCGTTTGGGGACGTCTGTGGCGTGGAACCAGCATGGCCTCAAGCGAGGACAGTCTTTCGGGTAATGTATTCTTCTATGCCTAGCCTTGATAACATGATCCTGCCCTTTCTGCTGCTGTGAAGGCTCAGGCTCCCCTTGAGCATCCTGACTCGGTGGTATGACCGGGCTTCTGTTCCAGGGCGACAGCTTGCTGAGGTAGGACTGGTTGGCTCTATCCTGGCCAGCCATCTTGGCCTTCCCTGGCCATAACCAAAGTCCTCGCTTGCTAGACCAGATCGCTGATCTAGTGAGCCTACGGCTATCGGCAAAGTGCGAAGGGTATTGGCGTCGAAGGTGTAGTGTCCAAGAACGGAATTGCGCCAATGCGCCGGAGGAGTAGGGTCTTGTTATTGGACAAGTGTAGGGTCTCTCACGGGCACAGTAGAAGTAGATCAGAAGACAGTAACAATCTCGGGCTAGGAGTCAATGGCATCTGGTCGCGGCGTCAACATCGGCTAGTTCCAACATGGACGCTCGCACTTGGAAGTGACGTCGGGTCGGCCTCGGAAGAACATAAAACCGCAGATGTCCAGCCTGAGGCACGAAGAATGCGCCACACGGTCACACCATGGATTTTACATCTCATGCTCCCATCTTACAGGAGAAACTGATTTACGATCCTCGTACACGACTCCCCCAAATTGAGCGGCTACCCTGTGCTTTCAGTACACGACTCTTTGAAGCCGAGCCGGTGACCGAGACTACAGCAGTGTGACAAAGACTGATTCGCAGGCTTCCGTCCTCGTCACCCGCGCGCCATGGCAGACCACCAAGAAAAGAGCCCGGAATGTCTGCACATCGAGGAAATCGTGAAGACGAAGATGCCCACAAGCCCCATATACGCGTTTCTCCTGACGCCCGTCAGGATCTCTGCTGCAACGACAAAGGGCCACGTAATCGCCCGCCTGCCACTGCAGCCGTGCCATATGAACAGCATGTCGAGTCTGCATGGCTCAGTAACAGCGACCATAGTCGATTGGATGGGAGGGATGGCCATATGCGCAAGCTCGCTCCGCACTTCCTCCGGTGTGAGCGTGGACATCCACGTGTGCTACCAGAGCGGCGCCAAAGCGGGCGATGAGATCGAGATTGAGGGTATCGTAGAGAAGCTCGGCAGCAACCTGGCATTTACGAAGGTCAATATCTACAAGGTCGAGGACGAGAAGCGTGGAAAGTTGGTCGCCTCTGGCACTCATACCAAATTCGTGAAGGGCGCTTGAGCCTGAGAAGGCTTCGTAGGCTTGTTATCCTGGGATCTTTTTGGCGGTGTGTTCATCTCTACCGTACCGTCCTCACTCTAACCCAGGGAGATCAAAGGTCTTGTCGCGCTTCCAAGCCATGGCGAGCTTTGCTTTGAGCTGATGGCGCTGCGCAGTAGACTACAAATGGTACAACATAAAATCGAGTCTTTCCCATGCTTCCCATTTCCCCACGCCGCCTTCAAATCATACAACCCAGAACATCGTTTACAGTGCTTATGTCCAGAATGTCGTGACCACTTGGCATGGGACTGCTGGACTCGGACTGTCTACAGGAACCCTCCAGGTTTGTTCGTGGAAACCGAGGAAGTCCCCTGCAGATTGCGAGATGACAGATATTGCACCCGTCACCAGTCCAACTGTGTAGCGTCGCTTGTGAAAGCGCTCGAAAGCATACGACAATTGGAGATCGATGGTGTTCGTGCAACCTGCTCCGTGACCTCTGCTTTCGTCGGTGCTACCAACAGCAGCGGTCAACTCATCGACCTGTGCACCATCGCAACAAATGCACGATATTGTGGGTGCTTTGCCAGACGCCCACGAGGCTATCGTCGCTCACTCTTTTACGGAGGACGCACAGTACTACTAGTACAGGATGCCCATCTCCTGAGACCCTCAAACCGGGGTCCGCCAACCTGCGCATACGGCAATGCGAGCAACCTACTTGTGCGTGCGCAGGACTCCCGCCTGCACACGCGATGCACAGAATAACCGCATGCATGCTGGCTGCGTGCCCGCGAGATCGCGTGCACGTACTGTACATAGGGCGACCATTCTACATGATAATCACGAACAACTCCGTCGTCGTATTGTGAAAGCACCGCAGCTGTCATACGAATGTCTGAGAGGCGAACAATGCCAGCGTGTCTCGCTCGTGGGGACTCGCACAGACTCTGAGAGTTGCCCGCCCCCTCCGCGTGCAACAGTCCCGCGTTCTGCTGCTGGAGCGAGTGAGGTGCGCTTCCATCCAACCAATTCGGCCCGCTCGGAAGCCAGAATGAGCGGTGAAGAAGGTACCCCGCTGTCGTTCGCCTCAGCAGCCACACATCGTCCTCCGCGGTTATCGCGAACCACTATATCGCGCTTGACGATGAAGGCGGAAAACCTCATGACTGTTGACGTTGTGCAGGCCGCGTTTCACCATCGGTTTTATCTCGTTCGGGAAGGATTGCACGCCTATGAGAAACGCCGGGCACGAGATGGAGGGATGTTTGTGCCACTTTTGGGGTGGAGAGTGGCGTTTTTAGGGTTGCCTAGGCTGGCGACGTGGTCGGTCTTCATTCGAGATGGCGTTTGTGAGGTGTGGAGTTGCCATCGTATCTCGGGCGGGTGGTGGTCGAGACCTTCCTGTTTCGATGGCAATATTGTCCGAGAGCAGCTCTGGGATCAGCAATGGCGGTCATCCTCAGCTCCGACAAGTCTGCCAGATCTTCCACGTCCCCCGTACGGAACGCTGATGGCCAGATGTTTTTGTCGATTGCGTCTTGGCCCTGTTGGTATCGGCAAGGTCCAGGCTGCACGCTATCGCTTGCATTGCAGCTGCAGCGGGACGCAGCAGCCGTTGGGGAAAGCGGAGGCTAAAACGAGACCTGCAGTCGGAGACATCTGCGATCTCGACGTCCTCTCCAAACGATAAAGCATCATATGCATCGAACGCTCGAAAGGACTGGGTGAAGAATTCGTACACGTCTGGTCGGATGGAGGGGGGATGACGATAGCCATTATTTCCGGGAACAGACTCGAGTACTGTGCTACCAAGAAATCCGCCGCCTCGGATGAATGGTGCCTTTTGAGCAAGCTTGACCGTAATCTGGCCCGAGCTTGTCGAACGTGAACGTGGTTTGATGACACCTTGAACGAAGTCGTAAAAAGCATGCTTGGTGACTTTTTGCGCCTTCTCCAGGCGGTGCGCGACGAACTCGTTGGAAGGTGCGGACCTGTCACAGTTCGGCAAGCCCGGAGACGACCCGTCTGTGTGTGGAACTGGGACACCAGCGTACACATGGCAGGCGACGTGACGGTGCTAATTACAGCACCGCGGCTGTCAAACAACATGGATAAACCGATACCACCGGTCCACCGCAGAGCCGCCCCGCTTCGACGACCGATATTGATCTCATTGGTGGTAGCGGACCGTCTCATCGCTCGCATGCTTTTGCCGGCGCCGGGGTCGACCGAAGAGCTGGTTCCGATGTAGGTTTGTGCCAGAGGTGGCCCAGGTGGGTGCAAGATACGCTGCTTCGTAAAGTAATGTTGGCGCGTGTGGGCTGGGGATATCAGGCCGCGGTGATGCCAGGTGGTTGTGATATCCATCGTCGGTGGTTTCTCATATCGAGTCTCCGACCCCCCCTCAAAAGTTTAGACCAAAATAGGACTAGCGTGTCGGAGCATCAACTTCACACATCGATTCGTCGACCGGTCACGAGAATCTCACAGCGTGCCGTTCCAGGCTAGCGATTGTGCCATCAATTGTTCCGCTGTGGCTTTCCCAAACCCTACACCCGTCCACGGTCCACCTGCCCGCCGACGTTATCGTCGCTTCCCGCAAGGCACAACCTCACCAATCTCGGACTGTGACACCGCCACCCATACCCAACGTAACCACTCTTGACCGTCAATAATCAACGCAGTGGCGGCTCACACGCCCACGAGATCGTGAGAGAGCGTGCAGAGCCAGGCAAACCACGCGCCGGCGATCATTATTGAAGCTGCAGCGGCACCTTGCATTCCACGATTACCGGCCGAGCCAAGCGAAGACCTGGCCAGCCACCTTTCCCCACTTTGCCCGCCCGCTAGATCCTTGCCACTGCTGCTCCGTTGGTCTGGCGCTCTCCAAGGGCCTGCTGCCTCAGCAAAAACCGACTGTCCCATCGCTTTCCGCCGCGCTTCCCAGACACTGCATCGGCCTTGCATCTCCCGCGAGACAGCTCGACTGCGACTCCACGAGGTCCTGCACTTCCTGCAAAGGCGCGGCCCGCCCACTGCATCCAAGACACCGCTTCCCGCGACCAACAGCCAGCATCATTATTAATTATTCTTGGTGTTGCTGTCCAACGTGCAGCCTGCGTTGTTCGAGCATCCGCCCGCGCCATCGAAACTTGCTAC